>CM077079.1:9919250-10007278 GCA_039513925.1 Platanthera zijinensis | reverse complement strand
CAGCAGAAACCGGTAACCTCTACAACCTGCGCGGATAGAAATCAAGCCGCATCAACTAATTGCGAGTAGACTTACTGTCATTTCGGATAGTGTAGATGTGTAGGGTCCTATTTATAGGCACGGAGAGGAGTGTGATCATCGCCCTAATGATAGGAACACCACCTAGCTCGCGACGAGAACAGAGTATATCCGCAAGCCCGCGAAGACAAAACCAGTCCGCCGCGACAAGCAGGTCAAACAGACCGCCACAAGACCGAGCTCGCCTGGACATGGAACCAACACCAAGTTCACCAACAGACTGCTGGGAACAAGCGGACGCCAACACCAGTCCGCCCAGCATGGCGAACTCTGCCAGAACGCACCAATCGCGGATACAAGGCCTATCCGCCTGGAACTGCTCGAACTTGCAGAACGCTGGCCGACCTGGCTAGTCGCCAACTCTGTACGCACAGACCGCGCGGTCTGACCCAAACCGCCAATACTGTCTGCACAAAACGCGCGGACAGTCCGCCAGGCTGCCACTTTCACTTCAAAAAAATTCAACAAAAGGAACATGTTTAAGCGTTTAATTGCAATATAGTCAAGGAAGGAGTTGAGTAATATATCAAAATGTCAGAAAGGATCCCTCAAATGAAATGCAACATCTTTCAGATTTCAAGATCGCAACGTTGAAATCCAACATCGACATCAATTCCAATAGAGAAAATGACCAAAAAAAATTTGCGAGGCAAATAAAATAAATTTTCACAATACTGTAAACAAAAGTTTAACATTTGTCCCCATCACTGCATCCTTAAAGAAAAATGATAGTAGAATGAAGGGTAAGAAATGAGGGAATTAGAAAGGGATGGGAAGAAGAGTAGTCCAAATTGACTTTTGAAGGCCTCCATCAGAAAAGTTCTACCATAAAAGTATGCAAGCCCAAGTAAACAAACATTTTAAATGATTCTTTTACCAATCAGCCTTTTCAAGAATACAAGAAAATGCAAACCCAAAAACTTCTCTTCTATTCCAACCCTCAGAGGCATCACAGGATACCTCGAACACTAGATTAAAATCAGGGAGTCTCAAACAGATGCAGTGGACATCTTATCCTTGATAATCTCAAAGGCTCTGGCAGTCGATGATGTCCAATGAAAACTTCTTTTCTTCGTACATTCAGTGACGGGTGTCATAGTAGTGCTGAAGTTCTTGATGAATCGACAATAAAAGGTGGCTAGTCCATGAAAACTACGAACTTTTCTAGATTCACCCATATATAAACAATCATATAGATTAGTGAAATCAGTTAGATACTGAAATAATGAATATTTGAAGGAAAATAATAGAGTCACTGGCTTTAGACCATCTAACGCCGAATTAGTGAAGTTTTAAAAAGCGTAAATTTTGTCACAGTAGTCAGCAATGACTAGAAATTGAAGTATATTCATAGCTTACTTCCAGCCGAATGCAAGTAGTTAATGTCATGTAGTATAGAATCCTTTGAAAGGAATGATTTGAAAAGTGAACTAAATTTCTTTATTTCCATCCTATCACCAACGGCCCGCACGATCAGTTACAATAAGCCTCTACTTAAGCATGCACGCACATATGGAGATGCATACATAGATTCCCAAGCATTTTATGCATGTATGGGGTGCCAGGATGTTAATTTTATATATAATATTTCCATGATGCGCAATGCCAAGTTCAAAGTGAGTGCATATTGCAAGGATGAGACATGTCATGTTATTCTCAAAACCACGCTCATCAATAATAAAAAGAAATCCAACAGCATATTAGACAAGAACTTCATGCATCTCTTCCTTAGAAGTTGCCCAACACTGAGCAAGTTCTGTGAGAGGCCTGACACGTATTGAACTTCATGGATATATTTGATTTCTCCATTTTTTGATTTCACAGCCACAGTTCCTCTACTTTGTACGGCCATAGAATTACCATCCCCCAATATTACTTCAGATTTTCTACCTCTTGTAGTTCCACAAACGACTCCTTATTGTTGGACATGTGATTAGAACATCCACTGTCAAGAAACCATACCATACCTCAGTGCATTGTTCCCGAGGTGTGAGAGATGAGCAGAATAAAGACTTTGAGCTGGTTGTAAAATTGGCCTCATCTTTAGGCCTTGCATCTCGGTACTAACAGTTTTTTTGAAGATGATTCTGCCTCTTGCATCTCTTGCACTTAAGAGAATCTTTGGTATGATGAGCGTTTTTGTTGCACAACTTGCAGTAGATGGTAGGAGTGTGATGGTTTTTTGGCATTACTTCGGTCTTGATGATTTTTCTGCTTGTTAGGAGCTGATGGCTTGCTAGGTCCAATGGACACTCTTCTTTGAAAAGCTTTCTCTAGCTGTATTTTCTTCCTCCTTATTCTTTCTTCATGTCCTAACAATGAACTCATTTGTTCAGAGACAGTGATTTTTGTAATGTCTTTTTCCTCTTCAATGATAACGACGTGTTTGAAACGTGTTGTCAAACTGCTTAGGATTATTGAAACCACACACTTCTTCGCCAGATCATCACCGTAAGTTCTTATCTGGTTTACCAAAATAGTTGTTTTTGAGAAAAATGTTTGGATCGACTCTCCTTCTTGCATATTGAGATTGTCGAACTCATGTCATAGGAGTCAGGAGAGTCAGCCGTATAGATATGACTCTCTCACTCCCTCTATACTCGATTTTCAGAATATCTCATGCTTCTTTAGAAGTTTCTGCATCAATGATCAAAGAAAGAATTGTTCTCCTAACTAGTTGGATGCAGAGGATTGCTTTGACATCCCTTTTCTGGTTTTTCAGCAGGAGTTGAGCACATGATTTTTCTTCATTGTCTACTAATGTTTTTGCTTTTTCTTTATCAGTTGTGGTTTCTTTCTTTTATTTGCCGACAGAGATGGTTTCTGTGAACGATGGGTAACTGGTTTGAACCAGGTCTCGTAGGCCCTGTGAGATAAAGTACACATTCATCTGTTTACTCCAGTAATCATAAGATTCTCCTTCAAATATGTGTATTCCAGTTTGTTTATACTTAAATGCTTGGCTGGTAGAGGAAGTTGCCATATAATTAAAGATCGGACAGGAAGAATCGACTTTAGATTCAAAATACTGATGTTCTGCACTTGATCGCCTGATGACACGAACCTTCCTCTGATAACAATTGTTGAAACCATGCTAACGATCTTTGCTTCTTGAGTTAGGTATCTGCAATGTAAGCAGCAACAACAAGGTGAAAAATGGAAGAGAAGCAAAGAAGTGGCAGCGGGATTGATCACTTCATCCATTAGGGTTGTCCCGCAATGGAACGGTGCCCTTTTATAGTTCACACAAACATATCCAAAAGATAAGGGGGCCGCCAAAGTCAAACAGCAAAAAGACAGTCCAAGATTACATAATAAAGATAACTAACATGCTTCACTATTGTTGAGTATTATCAAAGTGGGTGGATCAAGAGATCACAATTGCGACCGATTCGCCAAGAAGAATCCTACGAGACCAAACCGCACGATTCCCACAGGAGGCGAAATTGAGGCGGCGGGCTGCAACGCTGGATTGAAGCCTCGGACCCGCACGACTGTTTGGGTCTCCTCCGTCCCGCCTAAATGATGATAATTTTTTTTAAAATATTTTTCATCAATTATAATTATTGATTATCAGTTAGCAGTGGGATAAATCGGTTGGGCTGCTAATAATAATAATTTTTGCAGTCTTTGCTCGCCCACATGTGGCGCGCCGCGACCCGAGCACGAGGGTTGGAACCAGACGTTGAGACCGCCTACGTGGTTATCGTCAGCCAACGCCGGCGGATAATGCCGCCGCTCCCAGATACCTATATGGGCAACACCGCGCTTGGCGCTCCGGCGATTGCTCGTGCCGGCGAGCTCGCCGGAAACGGCTTGGGGTGGGCGGCGTGGCAGCTGAATCGAGCAGTGGCATTTGAGGGCGAGGGGAAAGCGGTGAAGTGGCTGGAGGAGTGGGCGAAGAACCCGTCGCCGATGAGATTAAGCGGGTTGGCGACGAGCTGCAGGACGCTTCTCATAACGGGGAGCTCCCCGAGGTTCAACGTGTATGGGAATGACTTCGGGTGGGGGCCGCCGGAGGCGGTGAGAAGCGGCGGCGCGAATAAGGTTGACGGGAAGGTGACGGTGTATTCTGGGAGGAGCGGGGCGGGGAGCATGGCGTTGGAAGTTTGCCTGACGGCGTCTGCGCTCCGTTTGCTGCTTGAGGATCAGGAGTTCACGTCGGCTGTTGACACGTGTCGGCAAACTGTGGTTTTATGAAGAAGAAGATGATAAAGGTACAATTTTCTCAAGTTTTTTTTTATTAAATTAGACTTGTGGCCGTTATTTAGATCTAACGGCTCATATTTAATTCGTGTGATTAAACGTGTGAATCGGAATGAAATTAATGAATCAATCATGAATGGATTGTGATTAATGGATGCCTGCCTAATTGCCTTGGGCTTCGTTTGGCGCGGCGGTGAAGGTCGTAGTGAACGCAGTAGTCATGAACCGCGGTATTGGCACGACTTAGGCATCGCTTGCCTTAAGCTTCGTTTGGCACGACTTAGGCATCGCTTGCCTAAACCCTAACTGCCTTAAGCTTCGTTTGGCGCGGTGATGGTCGTGACACGGTCATTCGTGAACACCCAATCACCTAAAAAAATTCATGCATTTTGCGTCCAAAACTTGTTTATTTTCTTTGTAGCCGTCATATTTGTCTTGCCAAACATGCATTCTATAATAATGATGTTGAGCAAATAAGTTGTGTCAAACGAAGTCTTAGTCGTCTGCCTAGTACCTAGTGAAAATCCTCTCAGCCAGCCACCGTAGAGTTGCGTAGACATGAACGGAAGTCGGCAGTGGTGTTGAACAGTGATATATTGATATTAAGGTTTAGTGCGCTCACGACCTCAAGGCAAGACGATGTCCGGAGTCTAGAGGTCACCGGTGCCGGATTCAAACCTGGATTTGTCGATGAATGATGATACATTAGGGCACAACCTTGAAGCGAGATATGTTGTAGGAAGACGTGATTGTCGATTCGTGAGAAAGCTAAGCCTGGATCCGGGTTGCTCGTTGTTGTAGCTGTCAAGGAAAAGAGATAGGACATGACTCTGCTTTGGAGATGGAATTATCGTATCATATGCCTATTTCGCCAAAATTCACAAGGAGGCATGCTGCATGTGCGTCCGCCCCTGCTTCTAAGGTTGTTGCATGACATTGAAGTTAGTGGAACCACACGCCATAGCATAATACACTTTCTTTTTTATTTTTAAATTTTGTTATTATTATTAGAAATAATTACCCAAACCTCCTCTGTAAACTAGGATAATTAGTGAGAGCTCCCCTCTTATTTTCGAAATTACAAAAAACTTCCCTTAAGTTTTCATTTCATTACCAAAATCTCCTCTGGTCTTTTCATTTCATTACATCCATGAAGAAAATCCCCCCCCCCCCCCCCTGAACATTGTTCATTGAGGGGGATGTTTTTGTGCATGGATGTTGTGAAATTAAAACTTCAGGGGAGGTTTTTGTAATAAAATGAAAATTTTAGGTAAAGTTTTTGTAATTTCGAAAATAAGAGGAGTGTTGTCAGTAAGTTAACAAAGTTAAAGGGGAGGTCCCGATAAATGGCCATTATTATTATTATTATTATTATATATGTGCCGTACATATTCATACATAGATATACTATGAAATAATTTATCAAAGAATCATTAAAATAAAAATTAATGGAAAATAAGATTTTCAGGGCGCGGCCGGTTGAAGGAAGACTTTGCTCCTGCTTCTGCGAGGAAAACAGAATAAACGTTCTGTTTGGATCCTCAGTTCCCTCCCTCCAGTCCCGATCGGGCAGTGGCAGTTGCTCCCTTTCCTGCCGCCGACTGGCTATTGACGATCATCAATTGCTCCTTTGATCTTCACATCGCCGATTGGCTATCATCTCGCATGGATATCCTTTTGACGACCTGCGGCTCTGTCACGATTTTTTTATTATTGAATTTTGTCGATCCCAATGCTTCAAACATACAAGAATAGACTATGTTTTGGGTAGTAAGACATTTGAGCGGTGACTGTACAACCCCATATCTGGCGAGTGGTGTCAGTAAGAATCATACCAGCCAACTCGGGCAGTCTAAGTCCCAGGCGAGCCGGGAGGGAGGCGAGAGCCATGTAGCCTCGCCGACTCGCCAGGCGGGGTGAGACATGTGAGGGGCGAGTGGGGCAGGCGGGCTCGCACTCGCCCCATGGTCTCGGCAAGTAGCGGGCGAGTGGGGCAGACTGATCCCGCACTCGCCCAGGGCAGAATGAGGTGGCGAGTGCCAGCTCTAAGGCTGAGCGTATTATTCGAAACTCGAAAGTCGCTCGAAAATTGAGTCGAATTGGATCAATTAAAATTGATTCGATTCAATTTGAGTCGATTCAATTTGACTCAAATCTGATTTCGAGTCGATTTCGAGTCAGCCCAAAATCGCTCGAAAAATGATTCGAATCAACTCGAATTAATTAAATATATTATATATTTATTGAAATATTCTTATTTTTAAATTAAAATTAATAAAATTTAAATCAAAATAAAGAGAATGAAGTTTTTATGTGTTTCGTTTGGTAAATTTATAGGTTGTCCAATTTAATTTTGAGTCAGATAAAAATAAAGAAAAAAATTGCTCAATTTCGAGCCTACTCGATTCGATTTCGAGCCGACTCGGAATCGAGTCATTTCGAGTTGAGCCGACTCGACTCGAAATCGATTTCGTCGAAAATTTCGATTTCGAGCCGAGCCAAAATTGCTCGAACTCGACTCAATATCAGCCCTAGCCAGCTCCATCGAGCACTCACCATCCCGGGCGAGTGGAGGTTTCAGACGGCCACTCTCCCGGTGTTGTGTGATGTATTTTT
Source organism: Platanthera zijinensis (assembly GCA_039513925.1). NCBI lineage: Eukaryota > Viridiplantae > Streptophyta > Magnoliopsida > Asparagales > Orchidaceae > Platanthera > Platanthera zijinensis. Next base: position 10,000,378 of record CM077079.1, on the reverse strand, counting down.
AGCATTTTGCCCCTGTTGGCCTGCCCATGGCCGTTTGGAACAACGAAAGTTGGCTGTTGACGTATCATTTTCAGAAATTATAAATAGACCCAAGGTGGTACCTTAGAGGGCAGGCCTTTCCTACTCTCATGCTTACTTGTGTCCTGGTCTTCTTGCGCTTTCTGAGGTATCCTTAGCCCAACACTTGGTTAATGAGGAGAAACGCTCTAAGATCTTCCGGGTGTGTGGTGGGACTTCCGTGCTGAGTCCTTTGGTCTATTCATTGTGCTAAGTCTTTGGTTGTTTAGCTTGTGAGAGTGAAGTAAGTGTGCGATCACCCCTTCCCCAAAGGTCGAACTCCACAGAGACCGATTTTTCGGTTTCAACAGTGACAATGTGAAATTGCAGTAGCAAACACATTGATGTTGGTTTAATTGCGTTTAAAACATATGTTTTAACAAAAGCTCCGTTTGGCGCGGGGGTGGTGGTCGTAAACGTATGGATTAAAACATCATTCGTTAAGGATCACCTAACAAACATCATTTATTTGAACATAAAAGTGAATAAAGTTCCTTAGGTGGGCATTACTAAATAACAATTCAACCCGTGTTCATGACCGTCACCACTGTGCCAAACGGAGCCAAAAATTGCACTTTCCCAGATTGTGCGTTGATGACCGCTAAAGCTACCACTTTCTTTTAAACCATTCTCCCAAACAGATTGTAAGCCACAACATTCTTTTAATTTTAATAACCACCACCAACCAATCATTAAGTAATTAACATAAAATAATATCATTTTAAGTAATAAAAAAAATATTGATCAAAGTCTATCATTCTATATGAACAACAAAGTCTTCACAAGTCTTTAAAATAAAGAGGGATAAACATTTTTTAAAAATTTCCAAACAAAAATGTCTACATCACAATAATAATAGAGTAATTATACATTATACCAACAACCATGAGCCCCCGTGCCCCACGTGACATTGCTCATGTCGTTCGCCTTCTCTTGTTTGAGCGTACGGTGACGATCGAACCCCTTCTCGCTCGATCTCTTCTTGCTCGAAAAAAATATGGACGGTGTTATACAACATAAAGTTCATGTGGATGTCTTTTTTTGAGTGAGAGGAGGTCGAGTGAGCTTAGGCTGAGTCCGATCAACACCGCACCATTAGATTAGAGGAAGCAAGTGGCAGGAGTACTATCACGCGAGCCACGGGCCTACCTAATGTTCTATCACTCAGTAATAAATAAAGGTTAATTACAAAAATCGGTAGCTATTTCCACACAAAATTTCAAGTACAATTTATTTAGGCTTCGTTTGGCGCTGCATTTTCGCCGGCCGTTTGGGGCAAACGCCGTCGGACGGTGGGTAAACAAATGCCCTCCGACGGCGTTCGCTCTATTCATCCCTAATTCTCCGCCTCCAATTCGATTGCCATGGGAGGAACCGTTGGATGGATCCGCCGCCGCTGCGCCAAATAAAACATTAGTCAGTAAAAAATTTTCCATAGATGCCGGGCAGAAAACATTTCAAATAAAAATTATTATGACCTTCCACACTACTTTATTATAAAAATTTAATAAATATTTTCTAACTTAGGCTCTCTTTGGCTCACCGGTGGAGCTCCTGTACGGGAGCAACCGTTATCGAACGGCGGAAAAATAAACGAGCAAATGCGCCGGGTGGCGGCGGTTGCTCCCTCCCTCCCTCTACAAAATGCCGAAAAAGTGTCGGGAGAAGTTGCATTCCCTCCCCCACCGGTCCTGAATGGAGGCTGCGTTTGCTGGGTTTCCAGCCGCTGCCGCTCTACCAAACTGAGTCTTAATATATATATAAACTACATATAACATAAAGAAGTTCTTTTGGTGTGATGGTGAGTGTTATGAAATTGTCCGCGATCTCTCAACACCGCAGAACGCAATGAATTAGCGATGACAAACAAATAGAGCCACAAAAATTAAGCAAAGACAAGAAATAAATCAAGCACACAGACAACACAAAAATATACGTAATACTGAGAGAAACTCCTACATCCATGGGAGAGCGCCAATGAAGATCCACTATAATCAAAGAGTTTAAAGTACAAAGGGTGAAACAAGAACAATAGAACCTGGAGCGTCAAGGTTCCCACAATCAGTTCTTGAATTTGCTGGCGTTCAAGACACCACTGGTTTCACGCTCCAAACAGCCTCGAACGGAGATCTAGCCCCTAAAGAAAATTGAACTCGTCACTTCTCTTCCAACCCTGTACTGGACAAGGAAAAACCTGGGCCGCCCCTTTCGTCCTCCTCAATTGAACGGAAGGGCTGAGCTGCCTCGATCCCTCTCTCCCTGGAGTCCCCGCCTCCCTTATAGGATCACGTCTGGAGTCGGGGAAGAGGAAGCGACCTTCTTCTTCGCGATTTCGCTCAACTGTTGAAGCCTCCGCCCGACCCTCTTCTTCAATCTTCCCTAGGTTAGATTCCGTAAAAACCCATATATATAACAAATATAAGTTCAAACTTTTTTACACCTAAAAAAGTTTGAGTTGGTTCTCCCACAATATATGTTGGAATTATGCAAATAATATATGCATTGTGTAGCCAATAACGAGATCTACAACTTTCATGTTGAACATGTTTTCAAAATTTGCACGGTTTGACCGGAATCTCGCCCGAAAGGTTATTGGCTCGAAATGAATATAATAATAATAAATTTCAAAATTCGAGCCAGCAAATTTTCGGGCCTGATTCCGGCTAAACTAAATAAATTTTGGAAAAATATTCAACATGAAAGTTGTAGATCTCGTTCTTGGCTATAAAATGTATATATTATTTGTCTAATTCCGATATGTATTTTGGGAGAACAAGTTCAAGCTTTTTTATGCTTAAAAAAGCTTGAGTTTATATATTCCAAACTTTATATATATTCTAAACTTTATATATATATATATACATACTAGCATCTTCGAACGGGCTTCGCCCGTTCTCGATGCGTCGTTGCGGGCTTCCCCCCCCCGACGGGCTTCGCCCTCCCCCCACAATTATTTAAAATTTAAAAGAATTCAAAATTGTAATTTTCTGAATTTTTAATAATTGTATTAATCATAAAAAATATAATTAATTTACTTTTTAATAATTGTATTAATTATAAAATTAATAAAATAGGAAAAAAAAACAAAACCCACGCAGGGGAGGGGCCGCCGCTTCTGCACGCAGCCAGCGCGGTGGCCCTGCCCGCTCGCCGCCGGACAACCCCCGGCGGGTTCGCCGGAGGCCGGCGAACCTCGCGGTGGGCACCGGGCAGGCCGCCGGCGGCTCCGCCGCCAGCTGCGGGGTGAGCCCGTGAAGGCACGGGAGGCAGAGTACTGTTATCGGGAAAATCTTTGATGTGAACAGTGTTTTACAGAAAGATTTGGATATTGACAGCCCTCCTCTCTTGAATCCAACGACTAGTTTTTGATTGAGCTTGACCAGACGGTCCGGATTCAGCTCGTGGTGTGCTTCAAGAATGCTATATTGTTTTATAATATATATATATATATATATATATCTATTTGAAGCGGTTGGTCTCCTTTCAGTTGACCCCTATGCTCCCTCCGTTAGTGGACTAGAGTTTTCAGCGGAGTTCGGCGTTGCGGCGGCCTTGCAGTTCAGCCCCGACTCCTGGCTAGAGTGTGAAATAGACATTACCTTAAGTGAGGTGAGCAAGTGATTTATCGGCCTTAGTCAAGAAGGCGTCCCGAGCATCCATGCCGTTCTCTCGCTTAACGAGAGAGGGTACATCGAACGAGCCACTTAGCTCTCTTCGAGGAGAGCTAAGCCCCTACTCCCCGTAAAATCTCCGGCCTACGTCCCCCGGAAATTGGCAAATAGCCCGTGCTAAACAGGGGATGAGTCGTTCGAGCCCTCCTTTCCAGGGTGAAGTGTGGAACCGATTCGGAGTCTTAGCCCGGCCTCCCTATCTATAGGCGCCTCTACTCAAGTGTCCTTACACTGACTATCATCATTTCACCGCTAGTCCCTACGCTACCCAATCCGTACGCGAGAGGGAGGACTGGAAAAACAACTCCCACTAGAAATGGGTCAACATTCCTACTAGACATCAGCAAACATTCCCCGACAAAGAAGATCTGCCTTTTGGCAGGCGATAACGTAAGTCGAAGAGGACATAGCTCAACAACAATTAATATTGTATTGTATATGCAATATATCATCTGACCCTTATATATATATATATATATATATATATATATATATATATATATATATATATATAAAATATGCTGAACCGCCCGGTTCAAGGATGCGAAAAGAAAAGGATGGCAATCACATCAATCTTTACCTTAACGCACTTTGTGATTTCAGCTCCACCTTTAGCTTAGATCTAATCCCAAATGAGATACCCCCTCTCCCAGGGATCATCACGATAAGCAGGTACAAATGTGAGCCAAGTCAAGACAATGCTTGAACTTGACTCATGTCAGGGGTTTTGTCAACATATCTGCAACGTTGTCATCTGTGAGCACTTTCAGTAACTAGATGTCGCCTCCTCCAAGGAACTCTCTCAGCTTATTATAGCGCAAATCAATATGTTTTGTTCTTGCATGATATACAAGGTCTTTTGCAAGACAAATTGCACTCTGACTGTCATAGTACAGCTTTACTGAATCCTGAGGAACCCCGAGTTCCTCAATAAGACCCCTGAGCCAAATAGCCTTTTTTGCGGCCTCCACCACAACAATATACTCTGCCTCAGTCGTGGATAGAGTTACTATATTCTAAAGCGTAGCTTTCCAACTGATATGGCCTACACCTAAAATAAATATGTACCATAAAGTAGATCTCTTTTTTTTGAGGTCGCATGGGTAGTCAGAATCATCGAAGCCCTCTAGAGCTCTAGTATCTTCGCTCCTCTTGAAAAGTAAATCGACGTCTGGTGTTCCTTTAAAATAACGTAGAATCCACTTGACCGCTTCCCAGTGTTATCGTCTTGTATTTGTCATTTATCTACTAAAAACACTCATAACTTGAGCAATATCTGGTCTCATGTATATCATCACATACATCAAACATCCTACCGCACTGGCGTACGACGATTTGAGCATTTTTTGGCATTCCTCCTCTATGGTTGGATACTACTGTGATGACAATCTAAACTGTTATCCCAAAGACGCCATAAAAACTTTAGATTCCACCATGCTGAACTTTTCCAGTACTTTTTGAATATAACCTGTCTTGAGAAAGCATAGTATGCCCCGCTTTCTGTCTCGCTTGATCTCCATCCCAAAGATCTTCTGAGCATGAATAAGATCTTTCATCTCAAATTCAGCATGCAATTGCTGCTTCAATACCTGAATCTCTTTGGCTGACTTGCAAGCAATCAACGTAGAGAATCAGAATCAGAATATTTCTATGTGCAAGAAATTTTTAGTAGACACAACTCTCGTACTGTCTCCTTTTGTAGCTGTGTGATGTCATGAAGGTGTCGAATCTCTTATACCATATTCTTAGAGCCTGCTTCAGATCATAAAGAGACCTCTTCAGCTTACACACTTTTTTTCTCATCACTGGGTCGAATAAACCCCTCGGGTTGTGGTATATAGATCTCCTCCTCTAAGATGTCGTAAAGAAAAGCATTTTTCACGTCCATCTACTCCAGCTCTATTTCCCACATAGCTACCATGATGAGTAGCACCCGAATGGAACAATGCTTTACTGTAGGTGAGAAGATTTTATCAAAGTCGACTCTATTGTTCAGCGTGAACCCCTTGGCTACGAATCTAGCCGTATATCTTCACTGATCTTTTCCTGATGTGCACTCCTTTTTCCTGAACACTCATTGGAAACTGATTGACTTAGCCCCTTTTGGCAGACTAACAAAGTCTCAAGTCTTGTTCTTCTGAAGTTATTCCATCTCTTCCATCATAACAGCTTTCCAGTGAGAACTGTCTCTACTCTTTATAGTTCTTGATAAGAACCAAGATCTAAGGAGATCACTTGAAATACATATGTTACAGTGTTCTGTAATCTGAGAGGTAGTCTAACATCTTTCCTAGACTTTTCTCTAGTAATTGAGTGCAGCTCCGCTTCCGCGGGTTGCATAGTGTCTGTCTCATCAGAGTCAGATTGTAACACCACGCCCGTCACGAAGAATATAACAGAAGGTCTGGCTGGGGCCCTACGCCATACTAAACGAACAGACAACAGAGTTACAAAATGAAACCAAACATCTAACCAATCCAACAAAGAGTTCACAACTAATTGAAGCATTTAATTTAAATAACTCATCAAAGGAATGCCCACTAAAATCCACAGGAATGAGTGTACACAAAGTTTGGCCTTAAAGCCATACATTAATATTTCAGTTTACACAACAAGGTGATTTACATACATCGACATGCAGATCGGCAATACATGAAAGCAGTAAATCACATCACTTAGCCTTCAAGGGCCAGCTTAGCAAAAAGGGTTTTAGTATGTTATTTTTCGCTCGACTCGCCCGCACCTGTACAAGTACATTTCACAATTACATGGCAAATGAAAACACTGGTCAGCTTTGGCTGATCACAATTATAACAACCCCACCATATTCCCGAGGAGATGGTACTCCTCTACAAATAAGCAGTATGAAAACATATATAATTTCACATTCATCATAGACGTTGGCACGTCTCATACTCTCAGGGCACATTATTGTTGTATGTCGTAAGTATCAACCACTTAGACGGTCATTAAGCTCTTACCATCAAGGCCACCTTGCCTCATGGACTCTCCCAAGATCAGAAGGTGCACCAAGGAGCTACCTCTTCACCTACCAGCATGGGACGGGTTCAGATCTGCTTTGCCCGTGCTCAAATTGTCAGAATCACACTATCATGGCGCAAGTACGACTTCACCTCAACCCGTTAACATGATAACGAACATTATCTCTCGAGATAGGCACACAAGTTCAACAAGTTAGACACAAAATGTCTCACAACTTAATGCTACACAGCCAATCCTCAATACATGGGCTTTACATCCATCACAACAGCTCACTGGGAGCTATCACCAGCGATAATGCTATTGAGAGCGATAGCAACAGAATCTCGTTCTCTGTTGCAATCTCGGGTGTTTCCTAGAGACACCCTCCAGTACTACTATAACAACATGCAACACCCCAAAAATCCTGAAAACTACTCACTTTTTCACGGAGTCTTCTCCATCACTCATTTCAAAACATCACCAATCCAGACTAACTTGTCACAGATGGGCTTCACACATGTGTATCTCCGTACAATGATCCAAGCTCTATATGCAAGTAGTTCTACCGGAGATAAATCATATCAACAAGTTGGAAATCTCTTCCTTCACCAATTAGCAGGAAACACTCGCAACACTTTCCTCCCCGCGAATCTAGCTTCGGTTCACGATTCCGACCTTGGAAGCTCCTCCAATGGCTGAATCAACCTCTCTTCCTCCTTAGCCATCTTCTTCCTTCCACTTGGAGAGAGAGAATGAGAAAGAAAGAATGAGAATATTTTCTCACCTTTATCCCCTATATTTGGTTCGGGATAAATACCAACCACTGGATCCTAAGATCAGATAAAATGAATGGCCACAATTCAAATTGACAATTCTACCAAAAATCGCTTTCACATGGCGGTATCACTATCACTTGGTGATAGCTTAGGCATTAGCAATGGTCTCATCGAGCTTCACTTTTGTACAATCCTATATCCGGCGAGTGGGGTCGGCATGAGCCGGACTGGCCAAGTCCAGCCCAAGACCCAGGCGGGTCAGGCCCATGGCATCGAGTGAGGCGAGCTCACTCAACGCCTTCTGCCGTGGCATTGAGTGAGGCGAGCTACCTCACCGCCTTCTGTCGTGGCGTTAAGTGAAGCGAGCTCACTCAACGCCTTCTGTCGTGGCGTCGAGTGAGGCGAGCTCCCTCAACGCCTTCTGTCTGGCGTCGAGTGAGGCGAGCTCCCTCAACGCCTTCTATCTTGGCATCGAGTGAGGCGAGTTTGCTCATCGGCCGGCTTACACCCGCCCTAAAGAGCTCGGCAGTAGCTCCAACTCTCCCAGGCGGGGTGGGATGTTTTTGAGGGGGCGAGCTTGTACTCGCCAAGCCCCGTTCATCGAGGTCTGACCTTCTAGCGAACTCACGACATACGGTCAGGGCAGGCCGAGCACGTGCCTTTGCGTTGAGTGATGCTTCTCCACTCCCGTATTCAGCAAATAGTGGGTGGATAGGGCCAGCCGAGCCCGTACTCGCTAAAGGCCGAGTTGAAGCGGCGAGTGCCAACCTCGTCGAGCACTCGCCGTCCTTGCCGAACAGAGATTATTGAGGGTTACTCGCCCTGTAGTCTGTGAGGTTTTTTTACCATTTTGCCCCTATTGGCCTGCCCATAGCCGGTTGAAACAGCGGAGTCTCGCTATTGGCAGACTCGGGTGGGTTGTACATAGCTATTCAGAACAACGAAGTTTGGTTGTTGGCAGGCCAGCCCAAGGGGATTTCAGTAATTTCAGGCCGGCAGAGGTTAGTTATTTGCAGACCGTTTTCAGAAATCTATAAATAAGAACCAAGGGGTACCTCAGAAGGCATGCTTACTTGTCTCCCAGTCTTCTAGCACTTTCTGAGGTATCTTAACTTGGCATTTGGCTAAGGAGGGAAATCGCTCGGTGATCTTCCGGGTGTGTGGTGGGACCTCCACGCCGGGCCCTTGGTCTAGTCCTTTGCTCTCTTTTCCTTGTTGTTTTTCTTGCAGGAGCGAAGTAGGTGCGCGACCACCCCTTCTCCAAGGGTGAACTCCACAAGAGACCGATTTTCGGTTTCAACAACTTTGCCACTTAACGGCCACCTAAATTGTGTTTGACATGTGACACATTATAGCCTTGTGATATCACTATCGCTATCGGCAGCACATCAACATCATCATTTTGTCAACTATATCGTTTTGTCGACTACATCGTTTTGTCGACTATATCATTTTGATCACTATCGCATGCGATATCAATATCGGTAGCGGTAGCTCCGACAATCAACACTTGTTGTTTTCAATAGGGAAAAACTGGAGTGTTACATATATGACTCATCACGATCCTCTGTCATATTGCTTCCACCAGCTCCACCTCCATTGGTGAGTCTAGAGTCTTCTCCACCTCCTTAGCTTGAGACAAAGACTTCTTCAACATAGATGTCTCATCAAATACAATGTCAGGATTCAGCTCGACCTTCTTAGCTTCAGGGTTCCATAGCTTGAACCCTTTGGTGCTAGCCTTCTAGCTTAGATGATGTACTTCTCAGACTTAATATTTAGCTTTGTTTTTCCTGAATCCTACATCAATGCATAGACAGGACATTGAAAAATATGAATATTAGAATAACCAGATGGTTTACCTGACCATACTTCTTATGGAGACTTCAGATCTAGTGACATTGATGGAGGACGATTCACTAGATAAAAAGTTGTATTGATGGTTTCAGCCAAGAAAGACATAGGTAGATCAACAAACATGCGCATGCACCGTGCTCTTTCCAGCAACGCTATGTTCATCCTCTCTGCAACACCATTATATTGTAGAGCACCATGAATGGTGAGATTTCGATTGATACCTTCCTGATTATAGTATGCCCGAAACTCTGCTAAGGTGTATTTGCCACTATTGTCTGACCTGAGGTATTTTACCTTCTACCTAGTTTGTTTCTCTACTGTGGTCTTTCAGATATTATATTTCTCGAATAGTTCAGACCTGTGCTTGAGGAAGTAGATCAAGACCTTCTTTGAGAAATCATCGATGAAAGTCACAAAATACTTGGCACCTCGAAGTGATGGCTCTAATGACCCCCAAACATTTGAGTGTATATACTCCAGAATTTACTTTCTACACTTACTCGATGTCACAAATTTCACCTTGTACTATTTTTCGAGGATGCACGTCTCGTAGAATTCAAGCTTTCACATTTTTACTCCTTTCAGCAGACTCTTTTTATGCAACTCCAACAACCCTCTTTTACTCATGTGGCCAAGCCTAGTATGCCATAGTAAAGAGGATTCCTCATCTATCGATGTAGAAACTATAACATCTCCAACTATAGTTGTACAATCCATATTCGTCGAGGGTGGACCCCTCCAGAGCCAGGTCAGCAGAAGTCAAAGTTAGCAAGTCAAGACAGAAGCCAGAGTCAATACGCTAGACAGAAGAAGGCCTGAGAGAGTATGACGAGATCCCCTCGCATACTCGCTAGGTAGACGACTAGGCTGTTTACTCTCCCAATCGTGCGAGCTTCCCCAGGAAGTCGCCTAATCACCAAGAGGTGGGCTATAAATAAGACCCACCCCTCCCCTTAGATTTACTTATAAATAGGACTTCAGGGGTACGAGAAAGAGGATCTTGGAATCTCGCCGAGATCTCCCAAACTCTTTTCTTGGACGTCAGCTGAGCCTTTGAATTCCTTTTTCAGAGAGACTGGGTTGCGACCTAACAAATATCCCCTTTAGTCATCGCGACTTAGTTACCAGCTAGTCTTCCTCTATGTAGCACGGGGACAAAAACAGGATATGGGATACGATACGAAACGGATACGAGAAACGTGATTTTAAAAAAATTAGGATACAGGAAACGTTTTTAATTATTTTAATATAAGTATTAATTAATATAAGAATAAGACAACTAACAAATTATTTGTACATATCTTGAATTGTAACGAAAAAAATTAATAAGACTATATTATATATCATTGATATTTCATATAATGCTATAAATAACAGTCAAGGAAATAAGCATCATAAAGAACAATCTATCACATATCTACATCAATACATCATTACATCAATTGAGAACATTATTTTATTACATTCACATGCAAAATATCAAGTATAAAAATTAAACATCATCTCCAATAATATCAACTTCATCATCTTCTTCAATAATTGAGAGCTCCAACCTTAGTTCATCAAGCGATAGATTAGCTATCTCAAGTGTACCTATATCTTCGAATGACTCGAAGCCATCGCCCGCAATATCACACAATGTAGACTCTCCTTCATTGTATTTTCGATCTCTTCTAGAAAGAAGACGAAGATTGCTATGGATATTGATTAAATCTTTTGCACATTGCGGTGTCTTTCTATTCCTTTTCATTGAATGGATAAAGGTGTAAGTACTCCAATTTCTCTCAGCGCATGAAGAAGATGATGGTTGTACTAATAACTTCAATGCAATGGTTTGAAGCGAAGGGGCCGGCTTTATTTCCTGGAGTTTCGGAAACGCGTTTCTGAAAATAAAATATATATATTTAAAAAAAATGTGTTGCGTTTACGCGCATTTCCCGTATCCGGTACGCATTTGAGTCTATACGTAGACCATTTTTAAGTATCCGTGCTTCGTAGGTCTTCCTCGTACTCTGCTCGGTCATTTTTGGTTGTGGAGGGATTGCTTCTTGTAAGCTTTCAGGTACATAGTGAGATCTTCCTACCGCAGCACATGAGGTCCTGTTTGTTGTTTGGCGACTTCCGTGCCTTAGCCCGCTAGCAGTCGAGCCCAACCATTGAGCCGGTAACCTTAGGCTGTCTTGATCTGATTTTTAGAGTAGGGGATTTCCCAGCTTCAACAATAGTAGTGTCAATCAATCTGTAGAGAGTACCTAAATGCTCTCCTTTCATCGCCACAAGAGCACCTTTCTTGACCTTCAAGTAGCCACAATCACCAATATAGGAATATCCGACCGCCTCCATAGTGCCTAGAGAAATCTGACTCTTTCTTAAATCAGACATGTATTTGACGTTCGTAAGTGTTCTAACCGTTCCGTCAAACGTCTTGATCATGATAGTAATCCCCAACGTTATGCACCCTGAAATATTTCCCATCAAAACACGATCACCAACACATTGCCTGAAATTATAGAACCATTCTTTGTTCGGGCGCATATAATAGGAGCATCCAGTATCCATGATCTATGCATCTGATGTGTCGAGACAGGATGAGACTTGAAGTACATCAACATTACTCTTATTATCGGATGCCACTGCTGCCTGTTATGTCTCGCGTGTCCTCTCTTTGAGTTTCTTTTTCAGGCAGTTATTTTTCCAGTGTCCCTCTTCCTTATAGTAGTGAAACATATTATTTCAGCTTTTAGACATGGACCTGTGTATTTTTCTATTCTTGCCTCTGTCTCTAGATCTGCCTCTAACCGGGTCATTGCACTTCACCAGTAGACCATCACCGATGCTAGAACCAGACTTGCTTCTCATTTCATTCGATATCAGCGCAGTCATCACCTCTTACATCTTCAAATTATTCTTTCCGTAGAGGATCATAGTGACTAGATGATCAAAGTACTTTGGCAACAAAGACAACACAAGAACAGTCTGGTCTTCTTCTTCAACCATGACATTCATACTACACAACTGAAAGATGAGCTTGTTGAACACATTTATATGCTCTAGTAACTGAGTACTCTCGGATATCCTCAAGTTGTATAACTGCTTCTTGACATAAAGTTTGTTCGTGAGTAACTTTGACATAAAGAGCTCCTCTAATTTCTTCCACATATTTGTTGTAGTCTCAGCGTCGGCTATATTGTACATCACTTAGTCTATCAAGTACAACTGAATTATACTGATGACATTTAGATCCAATTCCTTACATTTGTCTTCATATTTCGTGGATTTCTCCTTGCCAAGATGTGTCATATGGAGATTTTGCTGAATGAGAACATCCTTGATCCATTTCTGCCACAGACCAAAATCGATTTTATCATCGTACTTAGGGATCTGGAATTTTTGGTCATCACATTGTTTATGAATTTATGAGGACCGGAATCTGGCTCTGATACCAATTATTATGAAATTATCCTCCATCTCTTGACGTCGTGAAATGCAATGGATTAGCGATGATGAACAAATGAAGTCACAAAAAGCAAGCAAAGACAAGAAATAAATCAAACACACAGACAACACAAAAATATACATGGTACGAAGAGAAACTCCTACTTCCACGGGGAGCGTGTCAGAGAAGATCTACTATAATCACAGAGTTTAAAGTACATAAGGTGAAACAAGAACAATAGAACCTGGAGCGTCAAGGTTCCCACAATCAATCCTTGGATTTGCTGGCGTTCAAGACACCACCGGTCTCATGCTCCAAACAGCCTCAAACGGAGATCTCAACCCCTATAGAAAATCAAACTCGCCCCTTCTTTTTCATCCCTGGACTAGACTGGAGAAGGAAAAACCAGGGCCCCCCTTTTGTCCTCCTCAATTGAACAGAAGGGTTGAGCCGCCTCGATCCCTCTCTCGGTGGAATCCCTGCCCCCCTGAGAGGATCACGTCTGGAGTTGGGGAAGAGGAAGCAACCTTCTTTTTCGCGATTTTGCCCAGCCGTTGAAGCCTCCGCTCGACCCTCTTCTTCAATCCGCCCTAGGTTAGATCCCGTGAAAACCCATATATATATATATATATATATATATATATATATATATATATATATATATATATATATATATATATATATATATATATATATATATTCGGGTTGAACCACCCGGTTCAAGGATGGGAAAAGAAAAGGGAGGCAATCATAGCAGGTGAGACCCGTTGGATTAATCTAAACCATCCAATTCCGCTGAAATCAAATTTAGCCATTGGTTAATTTTAATAGATATTTTTGTGTGGTGTATTAGTGCAATGATATGCACTCTCTTTGATCATGGTCGTCCACTTAAAATCAAATAATCATCATTAAGGAATAAAATAATTTTGATCAATGATTTAAAATAAAATCAATGATTTAAAATAAAAAAGTACTAAAGCTCTTTTTTTCTTTGGTCATCACATTGCCTTCGCTCGCATGATGTTATAATTAATTGTGTGCGTTCGGTGTATTAGTAGGGACAGGGGTATGAAGGGACCTGCGGGGGCCCGTGCCCCATGCGTCTTCCGGTCTGGTTCTGGTGAACCGGAGGCTGGGAGGTCCCGAACCCTAACCTCGCACTAGTTTTATCTGCGTCCAGCCCGCTTCCTTTTTCCCCGAGTCCCGAAAGTCGAAACCTTATTCGCAAGGTGCTCCCTCAAATTCAGATACCTACGTTGTTGAGATCGAATCCGACAAAACATACATATTCAGATTTCGGAATCATCAATGCCTCCCTCAACGACGAGCTCTTCTTCGCCATTGCCGGTAAGTCGTGAGTGCCGCCTGCCGCTCGATGGTAAGTTCCATGGTTTGAGTTGGTTCTTCAATTTTGTTTTTAGATATGTTGTTTGCCTGCTATTTTTGAGTTGTTTTTGTGCTAGGGAAATGAATAAACATTCTTTTCTTTATTTTTGTCCATCAAATTTCATCCTCTTAGGCTCCTATCATATAGCGAAATGAATAAGTTTATTATACGAACTACACGACAAGGGTTAGCTTCAACTCCAACTGCAACACCAACTCCCACACAAACTCTAACACCAACTCCAACACCAACTCCAACACCAACTCCAACTTCAACTCCAATCACTTATAGAAAAGATGCAATAATATCTGATCTAGGTTTAAGGCCTCCTCTTTACAATATCTCTAAAGATCCGATTGAGAGAGAAAATATTCGGAGATCATATTTGATTAAAGGTCCAAACCAATCAATTCTTAAAGAGTATCCTGCTACTAATTAGACTACAACTCAAGACAAAGCTTGTAGATTTTGTGCAAAATGGTATACAGAAAAAATTTATGTTCAATGTTTGGAATACAGTGAAACAAAAGATGAAGTTTTATGTTTATTTTGTTATCTTTTTGCTTTTGAGTTTGGAGATACGGGTGGTGGTCATGAAGCATTTGTTGAGTGTGGTTTTTCAAATTGTAAGAAGAAAGAATGTTTGATTATGCACATTGAGGATAATTTGAGTGTGCATAATAAATGTAAGGTAGCATGTGAAGATTTAATGATAAAAAAACATGTAGACATAGCTTTTGACAAGAGAAATATGCAAAATGAAATTGACTACCATATAAGATTAAGTGTCAGTGTATCTTGTATCAGATTTCTTCTAAGACAAGAGTTAGTTTTTTGTGGTCATGATGAAAGCGAAGAATCTTTAAATAGAGGAAATTTTCTGGAATTATTAAAATTTCATTCATTTTCGAATGATGAAATTAAAAGAGTAGTTTTGCTCAATGCTTCTGAAAATTGCAGAAATGACTTCTCCTAAAATTCAAAAACAAATTTGCAATGTAATGATAAGTTTAACAACAAAGACAATAATCAAAGATATTGAAGATTCATTTTTCTCTTTGTTGGTCGATGATGCTCGAGATATTTCAACTAAAGAACAAATAAGTGTTTTAAATGAAGACACTTCATTTGGAGAAAATAGCACTTGGGCCTATAATGTTTTGAAAGAGATAGATTGATTTGAGTTTGCTTTTACATTACATATGATGAAGGCAATACTGAGGATTACATTTGATTTATTACAAGCTATGCAAAGAAAAGATCAAGACCTATTAAATGTCATGCGTTTTGTTAATATTACAAAGAAGAGACTTCAAGACCTAAGAACTGATAGTGCTTTTGTATAATTGGTCACTGAAACGTTTATGTTTTGTGAAAAATATGAAATAGAGATTCCAAAAATGGAAGATAATTACTTACATCCTGTAAGAAGCAAACTTGGGATTAAAAAAAATCTATTTTACATTTTATAAGATTGAGCTGTTTTTCACAGTGATTGACTCTCAATATCAAAGATAAATGATCTTTTTGATAATGATAATATTCAATTAATTTAAGCATGACTTACTTCAATCCTCAAGATTCATTTGCTGCTTTTAATAATGATAAATTTATTGAGTTAGCTCAATTGAACTTGCTCAAAAAATGATTAAACATAAGAAGGACGTGATTTATCCTGAAGTTTATCTTGATTAAAGAAGATCTTCACAATATATTAGAAAATTAATGGTTGAATGATTGCTTGGTTTTTTTATATTGAGAAAGGAGTATTTGATAAAATTGATGGTGAAAATATTTTGCAAGAATTTCAAAAAATGAAATTTAGAAGATATATCCTCCCTTCTAAAAAAGAAGAGAATGTTTAGTGTATTTTTCATGTATTAATGTTAGCTTTATTCTATAATGAACGTTATTTCATTGATCAAATTTTTTTTTGTTATTTTTTTTCATATACTAAATGTCTTGTGCCCCCATGCTCGAATATTCCTGACTTCGTCACTGTGTATTAGTGTAATGATATGCACTCGCTTTGATCATGACCTTCAATTTTAAATCAAATAATCATCATTAAGGAATAAAACAATTTTGATCAATGATTTAAAATAAAAAAGTACTAAAGCTCTTTTTTTTTCTAGGTTACGACATTGCCTTCGCTCGCACGATGTTATAATTAATTGTGTGTATGGGCGAAGATAGTCATGGCCTGGCTATTATCGCGACTGCATGGAGGTCTCCACATTCACTGTCACTCATGTGCGTATATATAATTCCAATAAAAATTCTCCCCATTCTAATCATCATTCACAACTTACCATTAATTTACATAAAATAAAATATTTTCTGGAATAAAAAAAGTTTATGTAGCAAAGTCTTCGGAAGAGCTAAAATTAAAGTGTCTTGTTTCCAAATTGTCTCCATCATCATAAATTCATAATAGGGGGATCATTAAAAATGACTTCTACAATGTGAACTGTCAAAACACTGCCCTTAAAAAGATTTATATGTGTATCTAGGGGAGTGCAAAGATAACCGAAAAACCGAGAATCGGACCGGAATCAAACCGAACTGAATGGTTTGGGTCAGTTCCAAATAGGTTCGGTTCGGGTCTGGTTTCTAGTTCCAATGGTCGGGAACCCAGAACCGACCCGAGAACCGAATATCAATTCTAAAAAAAATATTTAGAGATAACGGTTATAGTCGTGTGACTAAATATGCAAAAAATAATTTAAAAATAGTCGTATGACTAAAAATATATTTATTATACTTGTGTAGTTGCATGACTTCAACATTATATAAAGTCA
The DNA here is from genome assembly GCA_039513925.1 of Platanthera zijinensis. NCBI lineage: Eukaryota > Viridiplantae > Streptophyta > Magnoliopsida > Asparagales > Orchidaceae > Platanthera > Platanthera zijinensis. Next base: position 9,983,408 of record CM077079.1, on the reverse strand, counting down.
TCATTCAACTATTTTGAGTGATTAAACTTACATTATAAAGAATCATGGGTTAGAAGAGTTATTTTTAAATTATTTTTAGACATATGTAGAACCAAGAACCAAACCTGAACCGAACCAATTAACCGAAGCAAATGATTCAGATCCGATTTTATACATTAGGACAGTGGGTAGGCTCCGGTTCCATAAGTTTAGAACCGAATATATATGGGTCAGTTCTTGGTTTTGGGTGGAACCAAACCGAACCGATTCGAGTTGCACCTCTATGTGTATCAAAAGACTTCTCGATATGTAAGTATAGAAAGAATTTCGCTACGCACAAATATTACCTTAACAATGAGTTTTCTCATTTATATTCATAGTGGTTTAACGGCCATGGCTTTCTCGCGCTAAATTGAAGAAGAGAACGTTCAAATAAAAGATGAAAAGTTAAAAGTAGATAAAGAGATTTTAATAAATTATTATGCTAGACCGGCTTCTGAAAAAGCAGCCAAAAATATTTTTCTTGTAAAAGCTCATCATTCAAACAACTTTAAAAGAATGGTGGCGGTGGGAATAGAGTTTTTTCTATTGCCAGCAAGAGAATTTTTTTCAGTTTAGGAATCCAAACTACTCTCATTTGATCGCGCGCAATTCACGATGGGTTCCCCACTCCCCTTAATTTTTTTGCTCGCTTCCCTTCATTCCTCCACGCTACAAATTATCGATATCTGAGCTCGGACTGAAAAATCTCTTGTTAATATATATTTGGACAAATATCGGGTTCGGAGACTTTATGGGTCGGTTCGGGTACACGGATATCCGTTACCCGTAGTAACTCATAGGGATTGTCTATTTATACTCACCTAGGGGCAACGGGTAGGAGATTCCACCTAGATCTCGATCCGGATGCTTCAAATGACATTATTATTCTCGAAGCATGAGAAGTTTGACTATAGTGTAAATAACATGAGATTTATGTCGAATCTCTCTGATAAATGTTTTTACATACGTCATAGATTAAATAAAATCGCTATAATATGCTTGTAAATGGATGATATGTTAATTCTTGGTTCAGATCAATCCGAAGTGGATGACGTTAAGTCAGGACTAATGAAAGAGTTTAACATTAAAAACTTTGGTGTAACTGAAACTATACTAGAGATGCAAGTGAGCTTTGTGAAAAATGGTACTTCCCTAAGTCAAAGGCACTACATAAAATCCATGTTGGATACGTGTGGATACAGTGAAAGTATAGCATTAGAGACACCATACGATTATAACAACCGCTTAAAGCCAAATGAAGGAGCTGCGGTTAGACAGTTAGATTATGCTAAACTAATTGGTAGTCTCATGTATATTACGGTCTGCACTAGATCTGACATAACATTTACGGTTGACATGTTAAGTAGATTCACTAGTAATCATAGCCAAGACCATTAAGATGCCCTCGATAGGCTAATGTGATACCTAAAACATACTCAAAAGTATGTTTTATGTTACCATGGTCATCCTCAAGTCCTAGAAGGATATTCTGATGCAACATGGTGCTCAGAACTAAATGATAGCAAATCTACTAGTGAATTTATATTCACACTAGGAGGAGCAGCTGTAACATGAAAGTCCAAGAGACAATCATGTATTGCACAATCTTCTATGAAATCCGAACTATACGCCCTAGCTTCAGCGGGAGAAGAAGTAGATTGGATAAGAGATTTGGTGATAGACATTCCATTGTCGAGCTTAAAATTGAGTTCTGTTGCAATTTACTGCGACAATCAGGCTACTAAAACGATTGCTACAAACACTTTGTGCAATAGCAAAAGAAGACAACTGAAAGTCCACCTAGTGTCAACTATGTTCACCTATGGGGGGGGAATAGGTGTCTCTGTCGCGTATTTGCGGAATTATGATTTTACCTGCACCAGAAAACAAAACAACCAAGCACAGAAAATACACAGACAATTTATAGTGGTTCCCCGATTTGGGTACGTCCACTTTCCCCCTTCGACCTATCTCCCAACACGGGACGACTTGGTCACTTCACCAACAGGATTGAAATCCAATCCTTGCACTCACGGAAGGAACCCTTCCACACATAGGAGTCAACACTCCCACAGTCCGGGTTGCACTCAACCCTTACAACTAGGGACCAATCGGTCCGTTACATGGAAATTAAAATCTAGCTTGTAAGAAATACAAACGACGTTTGGAGAGAAGGTGACCCTCTTCGTTTGACGACGTGCTCTTGAAGTCAACGAAGAGTGCACAGCCCTAGATCTCACTTGGAGTGAATCTTTCCCGAGACCGGCGGCGGCTTGAGGCGGCGGCAACGTTCTCGGAATCAGCAGCGGCGACGAAGAGCAGCAGCAGTGCTAACTTGATTCAAACTTCGTAGCTAAGGAAGCAAGATCTTCCAACGGTCACACAAGGATCGATCGTCTCGATCGATTCGGAAGGGGAAAGATTTTCCCGATCAACGAATCAAGAGACAAGGGATCTCTCGTTAGACGCGTGAGACGCTATGCTAGCCTAAGCTTCTGTCACCGGGAGATCAGGAAGAATCCACGATCAGCGGCGGTGACCACCTTCACGAGCGGCGACGGCGGCGGACGACAATCTGCGATCCGCTAGGTCAAGACGGCGGCTGTCCTTTTTTGAAATCCCGTGTGTGTTTTTACTGTTCACAATACAGTGAATATATACCTTAGGTCAAGAAGATGACCGTTGTGGGTCCCACCAAGGTAAGGACCAAGGTCCGGTACAAACAGCTGCAGATAACTTGGACCGGTCCAGAACCTTCAGAAAAATTGCCAAGTCAAATTCGGCGAGAATCATTTATGATTCTCGCCGACTTCTACTTAGCCAAAATCTGACTGCACAGATACAGAAGCCGGGGAGAATCGGCGGGAGTCACTTTTGATTCTCACCGAATCGTCGAGAATGCAAGGTCATTCTCGACGAATCGGCGAGAATCATAAGTAATTCTCGACGATTCTGCCTTAGAAAATTTCCCTGTCTGTGACGAAGCTGCCGGCTTCAACCGGCGAGAATCAGCTAGTGATTCTCGACGACTCGGCGAGAATCACTAGTGATTCTCGTCGATTTGTACTTAGGCTGTTTCTCCTCTTTCTCCCCTTGAGCTGGTCTTTGGCCCATCCTTGCTCCTTGTCTGCTCTTGCTTTATCATAGCCCTGTACCTGAAATTAAGTACACCCCAATAGAGAGAGTACACGTAGGCCAACACACTGATCTGCTCAACGAGGGATTACGTTGCACAGACCCGTGTATATTGACCCACTGCACCCTGACATTGGTGTGTACTTAGCATGGAATATCTGCAAGTACAACTAGAGAATAATTCATCAAATACATTGTGGATTCATCTTAGCTTGACAGGTGGCTTCCTCAAATCCAGGTAATTGTGGATACAGTACCCAACAATCTCCCCCTATTTGACGAAGCCAAAATCCTACTAGCTAAGATGAATACCACCACCCACAGAATAATTAAAACCTTAAGACAATAAGAACAGACAAAATAATACTTGAGTCACAACATGTCATCACATATATATATTTATATAAAACCACAATACTTGTTCGTAAGACAATATAAAAACAAAGATGTGCAGTGAGGGACAAAAAGGTCCTAAGCCTATTTTTCCTTAGCAAGATCATCCTTGAGCTTCTGGGCCAGGAATTTCTTGCTCTGTCTTTCGAAATATTCTTTGGGCTTAGGATGATATCTGGGAGGAGGAACTTTATCTGTCACTGTATTATTTCTGAAAAATAAGTTGCGTTTGGCTTCAAATTCTTTGTGCCTCTCCCATTCGTATTGACTGTATACCTCACTTCGTTTTATGTGCCCCTTCTGCTGTAACAAGAATGTGTCCAAGATGATACTTTTTGATACAGGACTCCATCTTTCATTTCTCACATCCTCCTCCGTCAATCGGGTCCTCTTTTCAGCTGGTGTTTCTCTTGAGGTTCCCTCTTGGATCTGCCTTTTTCCTTTGGCTTTAGCTAAGGCATCTTGATCAAACCAAGTTCTGCGTTCAGCCCTTTCAGCAGCTTTCTTCATCTCAGCTTCGCTCAACGGAACAGCCTCTGCACTTGCCCCTTCGTCATCCACAGTATTGTGCTCAGTGGTTTCATGTACAGGATTAACCTCAGGTATATTATTGCCTAAAGCTTGGTTAAGCAACCACTGGCAACTGTCATATACAAAAACATTTGACTGATCGAAGTTTTCAATGATGATGTGCTGAAGCCCTTCCATCTTAGTAGTATATTCCTGCTCCCCCTTTTTGGCTTCGAGTGCTATGGAGTTTGCATAGGAGTGCAGGGACTCATCTATATGCTTCAGAGATTTGGAGAATTCAGTCAGCAGGGCTTGTTGATTTTGATTGAGGAGCACCATGTTGGCATCAAATTTCTGTATGCTATTTGCCACAACATGTGCATTACTATTGACCACTCCCAGGTCATCAGTATTCTTTTTGAGTCCTTGCATGAGAAGAGTTACTGCTGTGCCTGCCTGTGTATACTTGTCATCAAATTTCTTCTCCATCTCATCTAACTTATGGTTGATCTGCACAATGTTCTTGAGCATGAGGTCCTCAGATTCTTGTAGTCTCTTTAGCACGGATTTGTGGGACTTCTTAAACGATCTCTTGACCTCATCTAGGATCCCTTGGACAATATTTACAGTGTGATTTGCTAAGTTATCTTGAAGTGGAGGAGCTGCAGGCATACCTTGGTTAGCCTCCCCCTCAGAAGCACTTGGAGAGCTTGATAGTAGGATGGACTCCACAGGGGGAACAAAGGATTGCTCCCCCTCCATTCTTGCATCTAATTGCTTAGGAGCTTGTTCCTCAGTCGGAACCTCAGCATCCTCCTGAGCCTCTGCTGCTTTCTCGTTCTCAGGTACTTCTTCCTCTATCTCTGTCTCCAAATGATCACCATTATCATCAGTGATGTGCACATCTTTTTCTACTTCTTCCTCTTCCTCCTCATCAGTTTCAGCCTCCTCACCATCTGCCACTTCTTCTGCTTCTTCCTCTTCCTCCTCATCATCCTCAGCCTCCGCATCATCTGCCACTTCTTTTGCCACCATTTTCACAGCATCTTGAGCTATCAGAGAAATATCAGACAGAATGTTTGCAGAATCGGTTATCGGCTCCCCCTCAGTTCCTGCAATCAGGGCGTCAGGAACTTCACTGGGGGCTGCCAAGAGATCTGCTGAAGTTCTGTTGTCCTCGGCAGGAGATTCTTGTTGTTCAACTACCTCTGCAGCTCGCCCTATGACTCGCTCCCATCTGTCAAAGACGTTGGAGTCCATTTTCTTCAAATAATGCAAGGGAACTCCTTTGCTCATGTCGAACTTATCTCCGTTCAACTGATTGAGAAATAGACTGATGATTCGTCCAAAGCTTGGAGATCTGAGGGTGTCCTTGATCTTCTCGAAAAGCATGGCCCCCCAGTTGAATCTCTTTCGGCAGACAATCACCACAAGAATCTTGAACATGTCGGCTGAAATGTGGTCGTGTGAGCCTGGTTTGCATATCAGTACCTTCCCAATGATGTCGGACAAGAGTTTCCCCTCCTCATTCATTTCTTTTCTTTTTATAGATCTGGTTCCCCTTGCTAGCCCACAGAATAATAGGGTCCTGGCTCTATCATGTTCTTCCAGATAATCCTCGTGCTCAGAACTGGACAGCTGCAAGCATTGAGTCAGTGTCCTGGCAGACATCTTGATCCGTGCACCGGCAACCTTACTCTTGATGATAGAGTCTTCATTCCGAAGTTTGGCGGTTGCAAAGAACTCCATCACTTCTTTATCCAGAATTTTGCAGGGATGCTCCAGTACAAACGTGAGTCCAGCCTCTTCCAGCATGATGATGATGTTTCTGAACTCATCCGAGGCGTGTGAGAACCCGGTTCGAACTAATTCACAGCCAGTGACCAGCCCAGCAGTGGTCCTTGGAGCCATAGCAAACTAGGAAGAAGGGGAATATCAAGTTCCAATTCTAAGGATCGACGAAACTAAGAGGTTGAGAGTAATGTCTATACTAATGCACAAGGCACGGTTGGGATAAGAGAGGCATTACCTTAGGAGGAGACGCAGTGAGGGTTCCGGCACCACGTTGCATAAGATGCGGCGAGCCGAGTCGAGGCCAAGTGAGGGCGTGACTCCGGCTGTAAGAGGTCTTCCGGAGGGTTGTTAGGTCACGATGAAGTCGAAGTCGAAGAACCTAGTAGCGGGAGAGCTTCGGGAAACGAAGAGTCGGAAACCAGGTCGGCGACGAATCGGCAAGGAACTTGGAATCGGGAGAGCTTTGAGACCAGGTCGGCGGGATGACGGGAAGTCGAAGGGATGCTGGGAAGTAGAAGGGATGACGGGAAGTCGAAGGGTCGGCGGTATTTACTGGGTCGGCGAGATTCGATGGGTCGGCGGGAAATGAGCTATAACCGGTTTTAAGAGCTTCGGTTCGATGAGAATTGCCGGAATTTCAATTTTATTTGTCCGGGGTTGTCAAGGATACCACTTGAAGGTCCACCTATATTTCACCATAACGTTTATGTCAAAGGTTGTAACGAAGTCGAGAAGATCATTTATGACTCCAGGAGTGTTTTACCATACCACACAGCTTAGGAGTCATAGCAACTTTGATTTCATAACTTTAATTTTCAACTTGTAATATATGCGTATTGATGTGCCTTCCCGAATTTTTCAGAGATTTACTGACACATAGATGTATAAAAGTATATATGTATATATATATATATATATGTATGTGACGACACAATATGACTCAATTATTTAGGCTGATCAATGATACCTGAGATTGTAAGATTCATTATTTAGATCCTTTGAAGAGCATACCAGGTGTTCAATTTTGAGGATAGTACTTCTTGCGTTCCAGATGCTTGTTCCAGATTATTCTAGGAACATCTTCTGTCTAGCTCCCATCATGACTCGGAAGTCTAGACTACCCTGCACCAAAGAATATTACCTTACCTTAGGAGCCCAATATGTATTGGGTCCTAGGTTCCTGTTAGCATAATAATTTGGGTGCCTCCCCTCAGGAATCCTGGTGGGAAGACTAACATTGCCCCGAGGATGTGGAAGTCCCCTTGCCATTGAAGCAGATTGGTTGTGCCAACAGTCTATGGCAAAATGACCCACTTTGCCACAACACCAACACTCATGAATGTTGTATCGCCGCTTGTGACCTGAACCCATGACAGAGATAGTCATAGTTCTGGGTCTAAACGGAATAGAGCCAGATATGCTCACAGAATTGTCTCTTCCACCGTGACTATTGGAGGGGTGGAAAGAATGCATATGGCAGGCGTCATGAGGCCTGGGAGGTGGTGCCTTCTTTTCAGTCAGCCCCCTTCCAAAGACCTCATGAGTCCTAACAACATGATTTCTATCCCTCCTTTCCAGAGTCCTAGGGAGGTGAGAGGCGCATTGTGAGGTGATGCAGGCAGATTCATGACGAGTAGGGGCTGTGGCCGAGAATACAAAGGGCTTGGTGGAAGCCGGAGGTATTCTCTTCTGGGTGGCCATGACAGCCCTTGCATTCTGAGTGCTCCCACAAGAGGACTGATCATTCTTGCAGTGACCATGGTTATTCCTATGGTCATACCTGAAGGCATGGTGAGTGTCCTTCCTACTCGGGGTGGGGGGTCTGAACACCGTTTCCCCATTTCTCCATGACTTAATGATTTGGGAGATCCACTCATTTTCTGCCTTCCTCTTGATAGCATCAATCTTGGAAAAATTGGAAACTATCCTCTTCTCGGTCTCTAGACGATTTTCTAGATCCGAGAACTGAGAGTCCTTTACTTTGATGGATTCCAATTGGAGATTCATCAAAATCTTCAGCTGAGCAATCTCCTTAGCTTGTTCCTCAACAAGTAAGTTGCTCGTCTGAAGGGCACTCTCAAGGGAATCACGATTATCGATCGGTTGAGTGAAGCTATGTGTATCCCATGCATCATTGGAAGGACTACTCTCAAAACTATTCCTGTCTTCAGGAACTTCACGAGGAGAGGGGCATGAGGAAGAAGTTACCTGCTTCAGACTTTGTTGTTCAAGGTTACCATCCAGATTGGCAGAAACTGTTGTGTTAGCTTCATCAGAACTGCTTTCCTCAGCTTCTTCTTCAGTCTCTGACAAGGTCACAGGAGCCCTGATATTGACATATTGGTCATGCCCTTCATCTTCAGAAATAAGGACTCCTACATAGGCTTCATCCTCTTGCTGACAACCGGTACCAGCTTTCTCTGATCCCTCCATGAGGTCTGAGATGGTTTGCCACATGGACTTGGCTGTTCTACACTTGTCCACTCTTGAACGAGATACACCAGACCAGACGTCAGTGATGATCTGACGTATTAACTTATCCAAGTTGTACAGTGAGAGCTCGGTCTCAGACATCTCTTCGGGACTCTTAGGGATAAGGATATCCTCTCCAGACTCAGAAGCCTTCATGGGAATGAAGGGACCCTCTTCCAAGATGATTGACACCCGAGGGTCGATTGCCTCCAGATGAAACATAACTCTCATCTTCTAGATAGGATAATACTCCTTTATACATGAGGGGAGTCTTAGAGGATGGACATCATAGTCCAACTCCATGCGTGAGTCTGATCTTCTAGTTGACACTAGATGCAGGAGCTTACTCGAGGTGTTAACCCCTTTGATGAGTAACCTCCCTCTGATACCACTTGAAAGTCCACCTAGTGTCAACTATGTTCACCTATGGGGGGGGGGGAATAGGTGTCTCTGTCACGTATTTGCGGAATTATGATTTTACCTGCACCAGAAAACAAAACAACCAAGCACAGAAAATACACAGACAATTTATAGTGGTTCCCCGATTTGGGTACGTCCACTTTCCCCCTTCGACCTATCTCCCAACACGGGACGACTTGGTCACTTCACCAACAGGATTGAAATCAAATCCTTGCACTCACGGAAGGAACCCTTCCACACATAGGAGTCAACACTCCCACAGTCCGGGTTGCACCCAACCCTTACAACTAGGGACCAATCGGTCCGTTACATGGAAATTAAAATCTAGCTTGTAAGAAATACAAACGACGTTTGGAGAGAAGGTGACCCTCTTCGTTTGACGACGTGCTCTTGAAGTCAACGAAGAGTGCACAGCCCTAGATCTCACTTGGAGTGAATCTTTCCCGAGACCGGCGGTGGCTTGAGGCGGCGGCAACGTTCTCGGAATCAGCAGCGGCGACGAAGAGCAGCAGCAGTGCTAACTTGATTCAAACTTCGTAGCTAAGGAAGCAAGATCTTCCAACGGTCACACAAGGATCGATCGTCTCGATCGATTCGGAAGGGGAAAGATTTTCCCGATCAACGAATCAAGAGACAAGGGATCTCTCGTTAGACGCGTGAGACGCTATGCTAGCCTAAGCTTCTGTCACCGGGAGATCAGGAAGAATCCACGATCAGCGGCGGTGACCACCTTCACGAGCGGCGACGGCGGCGGACGACAATCTGCGATCCGCTAGGTCAAGACGGCGGCTGTCCTTTTTTGAAATCCCGTGTGTGTTTTTACTGTTCACAATACAGTGAATATATACCTTAGGTCAAGAAGATGACCGTTGTGGGTCCCACCAAGGTAAGGACCAAGGTCCGGTACAAACAGCTGCAGATAACTTGGACCGGTCCAGAACCTTCAGAAAAATTGCCAAGTCAAATTCGGCGAGAATCATAGGTGATTCTCGCCGAATCGGCGAGAATCACTTATGATTCTCGCCGACTTCTACTTAGCCGAAATCTGACTGCACAGATACAGAAGCCGGGGAGAATCGGCGGGAGTCACTTTTGATTCTCACCGAATCGTCGAGAATGCAAGGTCATTCTCGACGAATCGGCGAGAATCATAAGTAATTCTCGACGATTCTGCCTTAGAAAATTTCCCTGTCTGTGACGAAGCTGCCGACTTCAACCGGCGAGAATCAGCTAGTGATTCTCGACGACTCGGCGAGAATCACTAGTGATTCTCGCCGAATCGGCGAGAATCACTTAGTGATTCTCGTCGATTTGTACTTAGGCTGTTTCTCCTCTTTCTCCCCTTGAGCTGGTCTTTGGCCCATCCTTGCTCCTTGTCTGCTCTTGCTTTATCATAGCCCTGTACCTGAAATTAAGTACACCCCAATAGAGAGAGTACACGTAGGCCAACACACTGATCTGCTCAACGAGGGATTACGTTGCACAGACCCGTGTATATTGACCCACTGCACCCTGACATTGGTGTGTACTTAGCATGGAATATCTGCAAGTACAACTAGAGAATAATTCATCAAATACATTGTGGATTCATCTTAGCTTGACAGGTGGCTTCCTCAAATCCAGGTAATTGTGGATACAGTACCCAACAACAACTACGGATAAAACAAGTCTGGTTGACCTCCCTTACGAGTCAAGGGATTGTGAACCTCATTGATGTGAGGTCAAAAGATAATGTTGCAGACGCCTTGATAAAAGGCTTAAATATAGCTCTCACAATCAAAATATCATGGGAGATGAGTTTAAAGTTCATAGAAATATGAAACTCTCCTTTTATGTTTATGTTTTAATGGTAAGAGCCTATAGCTGCAACATTCAAACATCTAATAACAGACTGAAAATCCAAATAATTTCTTGATGAAAACCCAAGATGGTTGGATACTAGTCATTCCACATTTGATGACTTAATATCTTTCTCATTGTAAGTTGACTCAATAATTATTCAACTTAGAATAAAAAGTCATTGTACGAGTTAATCTAACATTAGTGATCATAACACATTATTCTACATTTGATAATATTTCAAATGACGGTGTGTCAAGTCATATGATAATGTATATAGTGATCACTAATGAGTAAGATAAAAATGTATGATTTATTAAGGTAAGTGTTATCCGCACTACAGTTTTGGTTATCCGCACTTTTTTTCCCAATTTTTCGCGCCTTTTAGAAATACATCTTGTACATGCATTTTTACGAAAAGTGTTCAACACCAAAGTTGTAGATCTCATCGAGATCTACAACTTTCGTGTTAAACACTTTTCCTGAAAATGCATGTACAAGACGTATTTCTAAAAGGCGCGAAATCTGGGTGTATTTCCAAAGTACGTCTTGTACATGCATTTTCAGGAAAAGTGTTCAACACGAAAGTTGTAGATCTCGCGATGAGATCTACAACTTTCGTGTTGAACACTTTTCCTGAAAATGCATGTACAAAACGTATTTCCAAAAGGCGCGAAAAATTAGGAAAAAAATATTTGCGAATAACCAAAACTGCAGTGCGGATAACAATCACCTTTATTAAAATCATAACTTGACTGGTCATTCTGAGACTAGATAGAGATGCTGACAGTGTTACTTCACTACTGTTACAAGTACTAAGCTCATTTAGGTAGAGCTAGCTTATTTTGGTACGTCACTGCATATGTTTATGAATTCATAGAGTCTAACTCATGAAATTCTTTGTAGTCACTGGTGAAAATGGATGAGAGAAAGTAGACTTTGATATGGATGATAATGATCTACTCTCTGAGTAGAATTGTTACATGTTTATCCATTGTTATTTTTATTTTTTCAGACTTATTTATTATTTAGTAGCACATTTATTTTTGAATGTTTTATGTTATTGTTTTAAAATTTATGTTTATGTTTTTTCTTTAAAAACTGTGCTAATTCTTATGGAAATTAGTAAAGTCAGAAACTTGTTTTGATACCCTCCACTTTCTGCACTCCGAAACGTATACGTTATTTGTCACAAATATAAGAGGAAATTGTTAGTGTATATTTAGACAATTAACGGATTCAGAGGCATAACGAGTCGTGTCGGATACACGGATATCCAATACCCGTAGAAACTTCTTGGGTTTGTCTATTTATACCCACCTAGGGGCAACGGGTACGGGATTCCACCTAGATCCCCATCCGGATGCTTCGAGCGACAATTACAAATGGTTCGGATCCGATTTTATACATTAGGACCGTGGGTCGGCTCCGGTTCCAAAAGTTTAGAATCGAATATGTATAGATCGATTCTTTGTTTTGGGTGGAACCAAACCGAATCGATCAGAGTTGCACCCCTATATGTATCAAAAAACGTCTCAATATGTAAGTATAGAAAGAATTTCTCTATGCACAAATATTACCTTAACAATGAGTTTTCTCATTTATATTCAAAGTGGTCCACTTTAACGGCCATGGCTTTCTCGCACTATATTGAAGAAGAGAACGTTCAAATAAAAGATGAAAAGTTAAAAGTAGATAAAACACTTTTAGAAAATTATTATGCTAGACTGGCTTCTAAAAAAGCCTCCAAAAATATTTTTCTTAGAAAAACTCATTTGAAAAGGCTCATCATTCAAACAACTTTCAAAGAATGGTGGCGGTGTGAATAGAGCTTTTTCTATCGTCAGCAGGAGAATTTTTTTCAATTTACGAATTCCAGACTCTCATTTGATCGCGCGCAATTCACGACGGGTTCCCCACTCCCCCTTACCTTTTTTTTTGGTCGCCTCTCTTCATTCCTCGACGATACAAATTATCGAAATCTGAGCTCGGACTGAAAAATCTGTCACCCCCACCCCCTCCTCCACTCAATCCAACTGGTGATCGGGATTCAGAAAAGATAAGGTCAGTTTGGTCATGTGAAAAAATAAATATTTAATAGCCCAATTAATATGAGGCGTTCAATTTAGATGGAATTAATCTCTAATTTTTATAATAATTTAAAATAGCATAATTAAAAACTATTTTTTAATAATAAATAATTATCATAAGAATAATCTACCCTCATTAGCATTAGCACGTGCATAAAATGTTAATGGCAGGCCTCGCTGATAAGTAGAAGCCAATCTTTATGACCTGAAAGAGGCTGAAAAAAGCGTGCAAATCAAAATATGGGCTCTCTTCAGCATAACTTCTGCTTCTCTCTCTTCTCTGTTTCCTCCACACTATTTCTGCTTCTCTCTCTTCCCTGCTTCCCCTGCAATCCCTCACCGGAAGCTCGCCGGTTAATCGACCGACAGACACTCGAAGTGGGCATCGGCAGTGGCCCCGCCATCGGCATCGGCATCGGCATCGGCGGTGGAAGCTACACTCCGCCCTCTTCCCCTGTTTCGGAACCAAGCTGCCCGCCGCAAAATCCTCCACCACCGCCGCCGGGAGACCTCACCCCCGGCGACTTCCCAAACCTCCTCCTCTACGAATCCTACGTTGTAATCCAGCGCTTCAAAAAGACGATCTATAGCGACCCATTTCACATCACCGGGACCTGGGTCGGCCCAGACATCTCCAAATACAGAGGATTTTTCCTCGAAACGCCGCCGCGGTTCAAAAACAACACCCCCGCCATCGCCTCCGTCGACTTCAACGGCTTCCTCCTCGGCGCCCCGACTCTCGCCGGATTCCTCGACCAATTCCCCGACCTCGCACTCTTCCACGCCAACTCAAACGGCTTCGCCGGCACCTTGCCGGGACTCACCCACCTCCCCTACTTCTACGAGCTCGACCTCAGCAACAACAAGTTCGCCGGCGAATTCCCGTCCTCTGTTTTGCCCCTGTTTAACCTTGCCTTCCTCGACCTCCGTTTCAACTTCTTCGCCGGCGCTGTGCCGCCCTCCGTCTTCTCTCTCCCCGTCGAAGTCCTCTTCCTCAACAACAACCGTTTCTCGCAGCCGCTCCCATCCGCCGTCGGCCGCACCACCGCCCCCTATCTCACGCTCGCAAACAACGATTTCACGGGGGCGATTCCGAGCTCTATCGGTGAAACAGGGGGCACCCTCATCCAAGTACTCTTCCTCGGAAACAGCCTCTCCGGCTGCCTTCCCGCCGGAATCGGCCGGCTGCAAAAGGCCACAGTTTTCGACGCCGGATTTAATAAGATTACAGGCCCGATACCTCTGTCCTTGGGATGTTTATCGAAAGTGGAACAGCTGAACTTCGCCGGTAATTTACTGTACGGGGAGGTGCCGGCGGAGGTGTGCCGGCTGGCAAACAGAGCTCGGCTGTTAAACCTCTCACTCTCCGAGAATTACTTCACCTCGCTGGGCAGTGGTTGCCTGGACTTGCTCCGGCGGGGGATTTTGGATGTTAGGAAGAACTGCATTCAAGGTTGCGCCGGGCAGAGGTCGCCGGAGGAGTGCGCCCTGTTTCTCGCCTGCCGGAAGTATTGCCCTGCGGTTGAGTACGTGCCCTGTTATAGCGGGTGGGAAAGCAGAGCTGGAAATCACGGAAGTAGTTCGCCGTCGGCGAAGAAGAACGGCCGGTGAGAAGGTGTCGGAAGAGGGAGAGAGAGAGGTCTTGTCGGCGGCAGGTTGGGAAATCGTGCATGTGATTCTACAGTGGATTGTTCCTCGATGTGTTTGTTGTCATTTAGTAAATACTTTAGTAATGAGGATAGAAAAATAGCCGTCAGATTTTTCCTCATTAATAAAATTTTAATTTCAGCCTTTTCAGGCAATAATGGCTTTTCACAAAATCCTTACTAACAAACCAACATAATTTAAAAAAAAATTTAAATTTTGTTTAAAGCATTCATTCTTTCAAAATAACTCGCTACATATATTGACATTATAAGGGTTCGTTTGGCGCAGAGGGAGGAGAAGCCCGACGGGTCTAAAAGTTGCCGCTCGAACTGGAGGTTGGCTCCGGCGGTTCAAATCCCGTGTTTTTGACTTCGTTTCTCACGCCGGCGGGTGTAAACGCCATAAACGGGGACGCCGGTCCATTTGTTTACCCGCCTCTTGCTGCATTTCCCATAAACGCCACCCCCCCCCCACCGCTGAAACAAATGGAGCCTAAATGATTTCAAAAGTATTCATTCAACCACTTATGTTAGCATTAGAAATGAGTCAAAGAACCGGAAAATTATATTTAGTATGTCCAAAACTCCTTTTTGTGCACCAAAATCTTTAAACAAAATATTGTCAGATTTAGAAATATATTTGATTTCTAATTCCTATAAGGATGTGTTGTGCTGTATATATGGGTTAAGTGCATATAAGAATATACGCGTATTTTTGAACTGCGTCTTATACGTATATTTTCATGATAAGTGTTCAACATGAAAGTTGTAGATCTCGACGAGATCTACAACTTTCATGTTGAACACTTTTTGATTTGAAGCAATTTAGACCTACGATTTGGCCCCTGAAAAAAGTCATGTCAAACATATGTACGGACGCGTGACTTTTTTCGGGGGACAAATAGATGGCTTAAACGATTTCAAATTAAAAAGTGTTCAACATGAAAGTTGTAGATCTCGTCATTCAACTTTCATGTTGAACACTTTTTGATTTGAAGCAGTTTAGACCTCCGATTTGGGCCCCGAAAAAATCCACGCCGAAAATCTGTACGGACGACTCATTCCGTGCGTGTCTTATTTCGGGCTCAAATTGAAGGCCTAAACGGCTTCAAATCAAAAAATTATCAACATGAAAGTTGTAGATTTCGAGGTGATCTACAACTTTCATGTTGATCACTTTTTCAAATGAGAAAAATTCGAGACTCAAAATTCAAAAATGCAAAAAATGCAAAAAAAAATAAGATTGATTTGCTAGTAACCAAAGTGGGTTTGCTAATAACAACACCCTAAAAATATTACAAAAAGATTTATTATTATTATTATTATTATAGGTCATATATGCATCAAAATTAAGGCTCTGTAGGGTCGGGCGATTGGAAGCCAAGCAAACACACTCGTGCGAGGGGGAGGGTTGCATCTGAGAAGGGCAATTTTCCATTCCACAAAGGGAGGGTTGGAGCAAATACCGCGCACATGCCGAAGAGGGGTTTGTTTTTCTACCTTGCGGCAGCAACTGTTTCCGCACTGGCGTCCTGCCGCCCATCCAAACAGATCTTAATTAAGGCTCCCTTTGGCACATCAGCAATGATTATGAACGCGGTGGTTATGAAGCTTCGTTTGCCCGACCTCACCTAAGGAACTTCAACCACTTTCATGTTAAAAGCTAGTTTTTTTTTTGTGCGGTGGCGTCATTATCATTGTAGTGCACTCTTGCCTAACATGCATTCTATGATGGTGGCGTTTCTGTCTCAGCTCATCGGAGCAAAAACACTGAGCCAAACAGAGCCTAAGATTTCAGAAAATTTTTGCTTCGGTGAGTTCGGACAAAAACAGCATCATCATAGGATGTATGTTTGACATGACACCAGTTATGACCACCACTAAGAAAAAAACTAGTGTTGAGCATAAAAGTGAATGAAGTTCTTTTGGTGAGGTCAGGCGTTCGCGGACGATGGCTCATAACCACCGAGTGTTGCCGCCCGCCGAATATTGTTGGGGATAAGGTAGTTGCTCATATTCGATCTTCTAGGCAACGAACTTTGTATCAAGACCATGAACACTCATCTTTCGCTTATTGACTTCGAAAAGAGGAGGTCGTTGACCAATCTAAGGGTGGAGATTCACTAAAAAAATTAAAAATATATATAACAATCATATTGTGTATAAAATAAAATTATGTTTGTTTTAGGGTATTGTTATTGGCAAATCTTTTTTGACTCTTAGTAAATAAAACAACTCACTCTGTGCAAGAGCTTCCAGGAATTCCGTAGGAGCCACTCCGCCGCAGGGTTAAGGGTTCTTAGTAAATAAAACAACTCGAAAAGGGCGAACTTGTGAGGCAATTAGGTCAGCAAAAGAAAGAAAGAAAATGATGAACACAGGTTTAGTTTGGGACGGTTGTGGCGAACTGGCGGTGATGGTGTGAAAGTTTTAAGGTGTTTTTACTAGCAAATTTTTTTTTGTTTTTTGCAAACCACAAACTTCAAAAATGACTATTCGAAAACCAATTGTTTACTAGCAAACCGTAAAATCACGCGCGACTCCATTTTCACTGGCGATCAAAAACCACTCGGACATCTAGGTCAAACACTTCCACATCATGAAGTGTTATTCCGCGCCTCTTTCGCTAGATTCAAAAATAACATCCCGGAAAGCAAAGGCGGGAGACGCCGGGGGAGAAGAGAAAGGAGCCGTCAAAGCTCTGTAGCCGGAGCAGTTTCTCCCATTAAGAGGCGGATCCAGAGGGGGCCCGAGGGACACTGGCTCCTCATTATTTTTCAAAATAGTTAGTATATTTGGATTCCTCTCGTTGAGCCAATGAATTTTGACTACTTATACATCAAAAATTGTGGTCAGATGAGGGAGAAACAGCTCCGATATGATGAAAACGTTCAATTTTTTTTTGAAGTTGATGTCTGACCCCTATGTTAAAATTTTTAGAACCCGAGGACGCATTTAAAAAAAAAAAATTGTGCACCAACATTATCAATTTGTATGACTGACCCCCATACTAAAATTTCATGCTTCTGTCGTTACAGGCCAACATTCATGTTTATTCATACCGCGCTTACTACCACTACTATTCTGTCAGCTCTCACCGCCAACTACGAAATTCTCATGTTCTGCTCTGTTTGTTTCAGTGATGGCATTGTGGAGCGTTGGAATGTGAGCGGTGGGAATTGAGGGAGGCGGCAGCTTTGATGTTCAAGGTCAAAAATTGAGATTTGGAACGTTGAGAATGAAGAAAGGAGTTTTATCAAACATATTTTCTAGCGTTGGCGTTTTCCTCTCACTGCCAAAAGAAAAAAACGCTAGAAACAAACAGAGTCGAAGGCATATTTATTTGGGCTTACTGCGCCAAACATACACTGGGCTTATTAAAAGTACATTTGGGCTTTTGGTGGGCCAAATATTTGGGCCTGCTACATTACTGTCACATGCTATTAGTTAAACATTTTCTTCAGTTTTATTTTACATTTATTTGTTAATAATAATAATAATAGTTATTTTACAAAGACTTGCCAATCTCTGGTTCAGAAACCTTTCTATAATCACTGGCCTCATTTGCACCAAACATAAACTGGGATTATTTTTTTTATTTTATGCATTGGTCTGCGGATAGAATTATTTATTCTCGTTAAAGTTGTGGATAGTAAATATTTGCGGATAGACGATTTCGCTCTGTGTATAGCAATTCTCTTGTTATATCATGTTTATCTTCACATTTTGATCAAATGAATTTTAACACCATCTCTCGTGTTCAATAGCATTTGCATAGAGCCCTAGATCTTGCCCTCTGTGCGACGCTTGTCGTCGTCGGCTTTGTCGTTGGATTCTCGTCATGCCGCTACAGAAAATAACCTCAGAGTAGCTACCGAAATACAACATTTGTTCCTCGTGATACTACCATAGTTGTTACAATGCCCAATCCAACGTCGGTTTCTCTCAACATCAATGCAAGCTCCTCGCCGACTTGCGATGTCACTGTGAAAGTAGCCTCCATCCATAGTTTTAGAAGCCCTTTCTCAAAAAGAGAAACCCTAATTTACTATTATAAAACTAAAATCCTTCTATATAAAGTTTGAAAATGGAGTGCTTCCTCTTGGTTCTAAAATTGATCCCATGCCTTCATTGTTATTTTTTATTTGCCCTAATTTTTAAAATTCTTGACATTTAATTTATATGATTTTGTGCTCTCATAGTCTTATTGATGGCATTGCCTCATTTATTTTTGATGTTGCACTATTTTCAATCACTCATCGTGCGATCCCAAATATGATCAAAAGTAGGGGTACAATTCGGATCTTTTCGGTTTCACTCAAAACCAATAACCAATCTCATATAGGTTTGGTGTTTTTAAAAATCAGTCCAGACAGATAAATTTCAGATCTATAAAAAATAATCTAACGGTAAAAAATCGGTTACGAAGAACAATAAACAGGAAACAATAAGAAAACACCACAGACAAAGAACACCAAATTTAAAATGGTTCCCCAAAATTAAAAATGGGTACGTCCACTGTGCAGACAGAGAATTTTTATTTTCTTTCTCAAACATATAATATGGCTATAATGAATGAAAAAATAAACCGAGAGAAACGTTGGGAAAAAACGAGTGCAAAAGCAATCACAGAAAATGCAGAACACAACACAGAAAATTAACGTGGAAAACCCCAAATCCGGGGGAAAAATCACAACCACCCGCGCCACAGAAATCCACTATGAAGAACGTTTAAAGAAACTTACACCGCTTCTCTTTTCGCCGCTCTCCTTCCTCCAGTTTCTGATCTCTCCAATTCGCCCGAAACTCTAAGCCGAAAAAGGCTTAAATACCCACGGAATAAAATGTACAAATTACATAAATACCCATGACAAAAATTTTGGTCGGGGCTTCGCCCCCGAACCCCCGAGCAGGGGGCACGCTGCCCCCTGCAATCCCCCAGGGAGCTCAGCGTCGAGCTCGACCGGCGAAATCGTGTCGAGTGTCTAGTACATCCAACACATTCAGGCTCCATCTCTAACAAGAAAATCCTTCAAGATCTGGTCGTACACAATGCGACGAGAAAGAAAACCAGTTGCAAGAGAAGAGTCGTCGACCGAGAGCCGAGCACGCTGCAGTAAGGAAGAAGCCCGTCGGCAAAGCTGCAGCAAAGAAGAAGCTCGACGAAAAGGATGGCGGCCGTCAACCAAAAGGATGGTGGCTGCCGACCAAAAGGATGACAGCTGCCGACCAAAAAAATGCACACGCGGTTGCAATGGGGAAGAACCCCCAGGTTCGGCCAAAGCCGGCCGACCTCCTCTGCGTTCTCCTGCTTGCTTGAAATCCTGCATGCTTGGGGAAAACCGGCCCCCTCATTATATAGGCTTGAAGAACCCTAAATCAGGTAAAAGGAAGGTGAGGCCGGCTAGATCCAATCATGGAAGGAGAAAAAATCTCCTTCCAAAAAATTTCTTTCATTGTTTGGAAGAAAATATATTCTGCCACCAATACTCCTTCATAATTGTTGGAATTTAAGAAATTCCAAGAAATGAGGAGTCACGAAATGAGCGATCTCCAAAAAAGGCGCCGGCCAAGAAAGAGAAGATGCGTCATTACCGCAACAGTTTGATTTCATATTTTTGAAACAGGACCGGCCCACTGTCCTTATTTATAGATCCAAATTCAAATTGATTGCTTTGGTTCAGTTCTGGCTCAGTTCTCGATTCTATCCATGTCTCAAAATAATTGAAAACATGACTTTCAACTCATTATTCTTTGCCATACAATAACCAAATTGCTGGTTCTAGTATTATGAAAATCATACCCGAGCCGAGCCTATTTGGAATGACTCAAGCAGTTCAATTCGGTTTCGGTCCAATTCTTGATTCTTCGATTATTTTTTGCACGCCCTTAATCAAAATCGCATATCATTTCCATCATCTCAGACCGGCACAACATGTCATCATTTGTACACATGTTATGGAAGGTCTTCCCCGCCTTCTTCGACTCAACTACCACACCCTAAAAGTCTTCAAAGTAGCATCCAAAAATAATTATTAGACATCACCACTAAAGGCGTCGACCCCGCGGGCCGGAATTTCAAAACAACCAAATTTGTCAATTATCATATGTTAACGCCTACCAACGAAGTTCAACCACATCTTTTCATGAATATAGTCGAACCTTTGCTTGGGCCCATTGGCATATAATGACCGTCGATTTAAACCCAAGGATGAGCTCCATTTTGTTATTGAGCTCCCTTTTTGGTCGATCACAACATATTAAACGTGATGTCCTCTTAAAGCTTTGTTTGGTTTGGCGGGAGCAGAGGGGTGGACGCAGATGCCGCAGTCGTTTGGGGCTGGAGAGGCGGGGGATTCAAATTCCATTTTTTCCTCCCTCAGGGTGCGGCGGGAAAAGACGTCGCCCATTTATTTTCCCGCCGCCCGGCGCTCTACATTACTTTTAAAATTTTTAAACATCATCATCGTCAAATCTATAGCACATCTCGAAGCATAAGCTTTCCATCAATTTTTAGAATGCAAACTTCTCAACTCTTATCATTCACTCTCACATATTTTTTTGGCCATTACAATTTAATTTCATAGCCCTGCAATTTTTTGTGTTAAACTTTGGATAATTGTTCAACCCACCACCTCCTTGCAATGCTACCACAACAACTATGACTTTCATAATGCATTTTATTTATTTATTTAAAAAAAAATTAGTCAAAAATGGTCTACATGTAGCAAATTGATCTGCACTTGTATTTTTCCCATCTACACCTAAAATAGGTCTGCATATATCAAAAATATATTTGCCTCACACATTACCATTAAAGCATCACCTGACAAAAAAGATCAAATTTTGACATCTAACTTCATAAATCTTGCTTTAAACATTATTTTCTAAATAAAAAACTTGAAGTATGATTCGTCGGGTTTATTAAAACTCTTTCAATGTCAAATTTTTGGAACAATGAAAAATTATTATCCCGTTTTATTTAAAACTTATCTTCTCACTTATGCGGAATCTTTACTGTGCTCTTGCTAGTTTTTAGTTTTCTAATCCACGATCCCTACCAGAGTCCCTATCACGAACCCTAAAAATAATTTTGTTGCTTCATATGCTACCCTACCTAAGCATTTTAGTGCATGACTTTGATATGTATTGACGCAAACATCCCTTTTCAAAATCACGCAATATGCTTCTCTGTGCAGCTTTCATCTAACTCATTTAAAGCGTGGGCTATATCCGTCAAAGAATCTCCCAAAATGGATATTAGGAATGCATCACGCTTACCTCTTTTGCTCGTCCTAATAGAAGCAGTATGTTTTTATACACTCATTAATTACGACTTGCATTCACGCATTAACCAACTTTGTTGTAGTTATCAAAGAATCTCTATAAGGAGGCATGAGAATGCCCCACACATACCTCTTTTGTTCATCCTAATAGAAGTAACATATTTTTCATACTCATTAATTATAACTCACATTCACACATTAACAATCCTTTCCCATGAATAGACTTTCTATGCTACCATGTGCTTTAAAAGCACATAGTTATTGCTATTCATTAAAGGCTTTGCCCCCACAATTTCTTCTTTCAAGAGATGCCTTCCATTTATCTTCCTCTTTCTTAGATTTCTACTCTCACACTTCAATGTGTCTTTGAAGGAAAGCAAGATGTTGACAAGAGGTTTGTTCTTTTATCCTTAAATTATAGCATTGTTGATGCGGGGTTTATTATCCAAAATGAGGACACGAGTATAGACAGGCGAGGCAAGCGGACCACCTGAGCAACTGGCTGAATGTTTAGCAAGAAGCGTAGACAACAATGTTGTTGGATCTACGTGTAAAAGAAAATCAAATATAATAAGTGAATTGAGCTAATGTCTAGAAAAAAATTCTATTTAAAAGATAAGTAGTTTCTCTTTTTATATTAAATATACAAACAGCCGTGTACAAGGTTTTCACGTGCGCCGACGTGACAGTACGTTGTCCATTTGTAGTCTTCTAAAAAAATTTGTGACGTCGAATACAAAATCATAAAAAATTGCAAAGATGGTGGCACATTTTTTTAAATTAAGTAAAAAACATACCAATTAAATTAATCTAATAAATTAAAATTGGAACCATGAATATTTCACTAAATGATTTTCTTATATATATAGTGTGTGTGGATAAATGAAAATATATTATAATTATATATATGAAAACATGGTTCGTGGTTCTTTTCAAATTCAAGGTCTCAATATTTATGCAAAATTATATATTCAAATCATAATAATAGTAATTGTTGTGGGTCATTCAAGGTTCATGTTAGATCGGTCTAAATTAGACTATCTTAATTCTTGAATGGTCGAGCGCACAAACAATCTCAAAAAGGAGAAATGACAAGATAATTTTTTTAACGCGGAAAATCCGCGAATAGCGTGAAAAATACCCGTGGTCGGTTCAGTGCCGACCTAATTCACTATTTGTTCGTGCTTACAAAGCTTTGGAGAGAATGCGAGGGCGACAAACTGCTGCTCGTTACAATTTGAGGTGAGAGAGCTTGCGATTGCAATTCTGTGATATTTTTGATGACTTGGCTACTAATCCGAGGGGCGTATTCAGAGGGAGCCGAAAGGAAATTGACACCTCCTTATTTTTTTTATGATTTGTTATAAGCAGATCAAAATTTAGCTATTCTTAAATCAAATTTAGCTATTCGTAGAACATATTTGACTATTCGCAGACAAACTCAGCTATATGTATCCCCAAAATTAGTTCTAAACATTTTTTTGTACTATTTTGTTTAAAAAAAATAATTGTGAACCCTCATTTCTAATTTTCTAGACTCGCCACTGGCCAATCCCATATAGACCTGAACATCGCTTATTCTCTCGGACTCTCTTTGTAGCGGAGGCGTGGTGCTACAAATAATTCTTCAGAAAACATGTCCACACACTCCCATACAGTCATACTTCATAGACGGACATTTTTTTTGTCGGATGGCTTTAATCGTTTGAACTAAAAAAATCATTGAGGCGACAACGCCCCAAAGTCAATCGTGCTCCGTTTGTTTCGACGTTTTTTTTTTCATTTGCAGTGGGAGTAAAACGCCTAGGCTAAAAAAAAGCGATGCTCCAAAATGTCATACTCTTTCTTTCAACAACAAAGCTACCCGCTCCCTCCATTCTCACCAATTCCATTCCAAACGCTCCAAAACACCACCGATCTTTCCCTTTGGAGTGAAATGAACCGTCGTATCTATTTCACAGTGCAAATCTATTTCTTACTAATCTGACGGCTCCACTGATCTTATCTTTTTTTTTAATAAAAAATGTTCTTCACCATTAGATCAAGTGAAAATACATCCACACCATGAAACGAATACTATTCATTTCCCCCAAATGAAGAGAATACTGAATCCCAATCTTGCACGGGCTAATCTTCAACACCGAGTCAATCATGCTTCACGATTCATACGCACGACAAATAATTTTTCCACGTTACTTCTCTGCCAACCAATCCATCCCCAAAATAACATCGAACACGCAAATTAACCACATCTCTCTACAACTCTCTCTCTCTCTCTCTTCACTGTACAAATTGGGAAGTGTACGGAAAGCCCCACATTTGTTCATGGCCGTCCCAAATTAGAATGGGGTTGGGGGGACTTTTGGGGCGGGGGACTGCGGGTGGGGGGAGTTGAAGACGGTGGTTGGATTTTGGGGGGCCCACCGGATGACGTCGTCGGCGGGAAGGACGGTCCGCCACTCTGCCCGGCCTCTTCTCATCATATGCCCGGAACCGCCAATCAGCGGCTGACGCGCGCCGTCCGTCGTAGCTCAAGAAAGAAGCCTTCAATTGCATCCAGATTTAAATCAAGGAGTCTTAACTCCGCCCCGCCGGCCGCCATTAATGGAGTTTTCGAGCCTACGAGTAGTCCTACAGGCTTTTCCGGGCAACCCACATACCTACAAATTGTAGGACCTTTTATGGATAAGGGATCCCCTTCTCAGATGCCGCTCGACAACCCGCGGGCCATTGCCGTCCATTCGAAGGAGTATCTGCCCTAAATATCCGGGCTTGGTTAACATAATAAATTCCTGGTTTAAAAAAAATAAATTGGGGATTTGGGATCGTAAATGTATCATTTTTATAATATCCTATTAATCTTTTAAATTCAAATTAAATACCGTAACTTTAAATTCCGACTTTTTTTTATTATAGAAATTGTAGGACTAAAATTATGTTTTTTTTATTACCCGACACCACCTGAGACAAAATTATGTTTTTTTATTACAAAATTAATTTTCAACATTTTCAACTTGTATCCGCCTCTTTAGTTTGAGAGAGAGACTTCTTCAGCATACAAGTCTTATCAAATACGACGTTATGCTTTAGCTTGATCTTCTTAGTTTTAGGATTTCATAGCTTGAACCTTTTGGTACCGGCATTCTGGCCCAGATAAATGCATTTCTTAGATTTAGCATCCAACTTGGTCTTTTCTGAATATGGTAATAATGTGTAGACGTGACATCAAAAAAATATAAATATTAGAATAATCAGCTGGTTTATCTGAACATACGTCTTGTGGAGACTTCAGATCTAGTGATATTGATGAAAACTGATTCACTAGAGAACATGATATATTAATGGCTTCGGGTCAAAAAGACTTAGGTAGATCAACAAATAGTCACATGCACCAACCTCATTCCAGCAACGTTCTGTTCATCCTTTTTGCAACACCATTCTGCTATGGAGTACCAAGAATGGTGAGATATCGAGTGATACCTTCCTGATCGTAGTATGCCTGAAACTCCGCTGAGGTGTATTTGTCGTCATTGTCAGATCTGAGGTATTTACTTTTCTTTCCGGTTTGTTTCTCTACCGTGATCTTTCATATCTTGAAATTCTCGAATGTTTCAGATTTGTGCTCGAGGAAGTAGATCTAGACCTTACTTGATAAATCATCGATGAAGGTCATGAAATACTTGACACCTCCAAGTGATGGCTCTGGTGCTGGCCCTCAAACATCTGAGTTTTTGTACTCCAGAATCTGTTTGTTGCACCTGATCGATGTCACAAATTTCACCTTACACTATTTTCCGAGAATGCGCGTTTCGCAGAATTCAAGGTTGCAACTCCTTTCAGCAGACTCTTTTTATGCATGTTGTAACTCCTTTCAGCAGACTCTTTTTATGCAGCTCCAGCAGCCCTCTCCTGCTCATATGGGGAAGTCTGGCATGCCATAACAGAGAGGAATCTTCATCTATTGATGTAGAAATTATAACATCTCTAGTTATAGTGGTGTTGATCATTCTGTATAGAGTGTCTGAACAGTCTCCTTTCATTACCACTAGAGCGCTTTTCTTGACTTTCGAGTAGCCACCATCACCAGTGTAGGAGTATCCGACCACCTCTAAAGTGCCTAGAGAAATTAGACTCTTTCTTAGATCAGACACGTATCTGATGTTCGTAGGTGTTCTGACCATTCTGTCATGCATCTTAATTCTGATACTGTTCTATCATAAATCTTAATTTCAAGCCAACTCAAAGTCTTTATTCTACTCATCTCTCACACCTCAGGAACAATGAACTAAGGTATGGTTTCTTGACAGTGGATGTTCTAACCATATGTCCGACAATAAAGAGTCATTTGTGGAAAAGTGCACTAAGGTATGGTTTCTTGACAGTGGATGTTCTAACCGTATGTCCAACAATAAGGAGTCGTTTGTAGAATAAAAAAAGGTTGAAAATCAGAAGTAATAATGGGGGATAGTAATTTTTAAGCCATACAAGGTAGAGGGACTATGACTGTGAAATAAAAAATGAAGAAATCAAATATATCCATGAAGTTTAATATGTGTCAGGCCTCTCACAGTACTTGCTCAGTGTTGGGCAACTTCCAAGGAATGGATACAAACTTACATTTGATAGTTGGGAGTGCACCATATTAGGCAATAACTCAAAACAAGTTATAGTTGTTGTGAAGATGTCACATAATAAGATTTTTTTCCTTTGTTTATGCCACTAGGTCAACCGGGTATGTAACTCTAGGAAGACTCAAGTATCCATATCAATACTGCACAGAGCTTAGGAGCTTCAATGTTATGGCATATCAGATGTGGGCACCTGAATTTCAAAGCCTTAAACAAATTGCAAGATATAGTGAATGGCTTACAAGGGTCCTTAAACTCAGTAATTTTGTGAAATTTGTGCGTAGAAAAAATACATAAGATATCATTCCCCCAACTAGCCAAATAGAGAGCCTCATCACCATTGGAATTAGTCTATGCTAACATTTGGGGGTCGTCATCCACTCCCACTTGGTTAGGAAACCGATACTACCTACTGAGTGCTAGTAGATGATTTCAGCGGGATAATGTTCCTTTTCTTCATTATAAACAAATTTGAAGCATTTCATAAATTAACAAGTTTAAAAACTTGATGGAGAATGAATCTAAGCACAAGATAATAATATCTTAGAATGAATAAGAGTTTAGGGTTTAGGGTTCTATGGAGACCATTCACATGCTGCTATATTTTGAAGCTCAACAGAACCATCTAATTCATCAGATCGACATAAAATCTGCCTTTCTAAACGATGAGATAAATGAAGAGGTGTTTGTGAAACAACCATAGGGGTATAAAGTCAAGGGAGAGGAAGAAAAAATGTTTAAAGTGAAAAAGGCTCTATATGACCTTAGACAAGTTCCAAAAGCATGAAATGAGCGTATAAATAAATTCCTTAGAGATCAAGCATACATCAGAAGCCCTTATGTAGCGACATTATACTACAAGCACTATCCGGATGGAAATTACATAATCACTTGCATATACGTTGATGGTTTATTAGTACTGGCCTTCATGTCTCAGATTGTAGATGAATTTAAAAAATCCATGAAGGATGAATTCAAAATGAGTGACCTAAGGGTAATGAAATATTTTTTGGGAATTCAGATTCACCAAAATCAGGAACATATTTTTCTACATCAAAACAAATATCTATAAGAACTGTTAAGCAAATTTGGGATGCAGAATTGCAAGCCAACCTCAACCCTCATGGCCACCGGAAAGAAGTTAATGAAGAATGAAGTAGAAGAGAAAGTGAATGAAAAAAGATATCGCAGCATCGTGGGTTCTCTAATTTATCTGACTAACAGCCGACCTGAAATAGAATAAGATGTTAACATGGTCTCCAGGTTTGTTAGTGACCCAAAAGCAAGTCATTTGGTCACAATAAAATGTATCTTGCGCTACCTGCAAGGAACGTAGGATTATAGTCTAGCGTATAAGAGGAAGGGGACTGAAGCTCTAAGGCTAATCAGATACTCTGATAGCAACAGGGTAGGTAGTGTCGTTGATCACAAAAGTATTAGTGGATATGTATTTCAGATTCGAGGGCACACGATATCGTGGAGCTCCAGGAAGTAGAAAAGTACCGTCCTATCTTTCGCAGAAGCGGATATATGGCAATAGGCAATGCTGCTAAGGAGGTAGTGTGGTTATGCAGTTTATATAAGGAATTGAAGAAAGAGAAGAGTGGACCAACAATCCTGATGGTGGATAGCACATACGTCATTTCCATCAGCAAAAATACGGTGTTCCACAGCCGCATCAAGCACATACAGATCAAATACCGCTTAGTGCAAGACATGGTTGAAGAAAAGGAGATATCCTTAAACCACTGCAGCACCAACGACTAGCTCGTCGGCAGGATGTGATAAGTAGTATATATGCGTAATTTTACTATAGTATTTAGTTTAATATATAGTATTCATTAATCATATTTTATTTATTTTGTTTAATAAATACTATCTTTTTAATATTTGTCTACTAATTAAATTTTATTTATATTTTGTAGGTTTTCTTAATGATTTGGGCTGAAATTTCAAGGACATGGAACCTTCACGCTAATATTCAAAGTTGTTGTCGCGTTGTCTTTGTTGCTGCCCGCCATCTTTGCCACATCACCTTCATGCATAGCCGAACATATGCCACCTCACCTCTCCATTAATTACATGCATGCACGTCCAGCCCACTTCATGCACATACCATGCCACCTTGCATTTCTTATTCATTCATTTAATTCTTCTATCATTCCATTTGGCCGAAACCTATTGGATCCGGATCCTCTCCATTTCATGTGAAATGGAGGGGATCCATTTCATGGTGGAGATGAAGCCACTCTAGATCAATGGAGGATATTAATTCCCCTCTTTATGACCACTTTTCACTACCAAAATACCCTCTCATAACCCTAATCACCATGTCAGAAAAATGTTCGTTCTTTTCTGCCCGCCGTATTCCTTTAACCAGCGGGATCCGCCAGGCAAGAACTTGAGGAGGAGGTGGATCCTTCAGGCAGGAACTTGAGGAGGAGGCAGAACTTGCTGGCGGCGCTGTCTTAGAGGGTTGCCAAGGAAGAACCTGTCGGCGATGCTTTCTTAGAAAGCAGCGAAGGAAGATCCCAGCGGCCCCTTCTTCGGCGAATCAGGCCCGTTCTCCAGCTCTGGCGGTAATGCCCCCATCTCCCCTTCAATGCTTAATTTTTTTTGTGTTCTCTCACCTCTGATTGCCATGTCCGTTGACATGGGAGAGAAATGGAGCTCCGGTGGTAATGCCCCCATCTCCCCTTCAATGCTCACCTCCGGCTGCCATGTCTCAATTTTTTTAGATGCAAATAAAAGGAGAAAAAGGGGGAGAGGAATTAATAATCCGAGAACTGGAGGGGCTGCCATGTCCGTTGCACAATGAGACATGACTCACAATTTTGACGTCGTTGGATTCGTCTAAGTTAAACCAACATACTCGCTGAAGTTTTGAGCATGATTCGGGTAAAAAACAAATTAAGAGAGCAAAAAACATAATTGTTGCAAATAGTTAAACATATGAAATTGGTGTCATAGAAGTGCATCACAGGGCACACAATTTTGATTAGTTACATTTTGATTTTGTTGAACTTCAAGTTAATTAGTAGATAAATATCCAGTGGTTTAATAGTCTCTATTGCTATACTTTACTATTGGGATCAAAAGTCATGCACACTGGGTTCAGTCTCCTTTTATTTGCTTACACTAAGATTAGCATGTTCTGTGTTTTGTGTTTTGCTAATAGTTTTACATATTTCTAAGTATGCTCGGTTATGATTGTTTTTGTGTTTTGCTAATAGTTGAATTAAAATGGAGGATTCGTCATCATTAATAGTAACTCCTCAAGTAATAGAGGAGTACACACCTTCAAAAAGGATGGAGTTTGCATTTTATGAAGAAGCGTATACGTTTTATAATGAGTATGCTAGAAGAGCATACTTCAGTATTCGAAAGGAGTAAGGAAATAAATGTCGGATCGCGGAAAACTAAAGTATTAACTTCTAGGAGGTTTGTTTGTGATCAAGAAGGGCTTCGTGGGAAAGATGTTCGTGATCACAAAACAAACCGAGCTCGAGCTGAGTCAAGATGTGGTTGTGATGCACGTATGACTATTATCCTCAATCGTGACACTAAAATGTATGTCATTTCTGAATTTGTGCAAGAGCATAATCATCAACTTCATCATTCATCAACTGTACACATGATTCGATCACAAAGAAAAATGTTTGTTGCTATGCTATCCAGTTAGATGCTCGATTCTCTATCAATGAGTCTATCGCTTGTAGTTTTAAAATGTTCGAGAGTTATGACATCTTGTGTAGACATGTTATTAAAGTTTTTGATACACTTGATATCAAGATAATTCCAAACAACTATGTAATAAGAAAGTAGACAAAGAATGCAAAAGATAATGAGTTACCCGATTTTCATGAAAATTCAAAGTTAGAGTACATCGAAAGGTACCAAAGTTTGTGTTATATTTTTGTTCAGTTAGTGAATGAGCCATGTGAAACAAAAAAAAGATACATGATATTAAGTTCAGCAGTATATGATTTAAGAAAAAAGATTCGAGATGTAAGAGAATCGGAAAATTTTACGGAAGAAACAACAGAAAATTCAACCAAAAATCTTGCACCAACAGATGAGCCATCATTGACATACACAACACGAGGAATCAAGAAGAAACAAAATACTCACTGTAAAAAACGCCGTCCAAAGACATGAATAGAGAATGAAAAACCAAGAGTAGATGTGAAAGTATACATTTACTCATTCATTAGTGTGTAACTATTAATTAAAGCGACTGTTAACCGCAACTCGTTTTTAGTTAGTGACACCCCAAAATCTCCTAATTTCTCGTTTTTTCGAAATACGTCATGTAAATGCAATTTCAGGAAAAGTGTTCAACACGAAAGTTGTAGATCTCGAAGAGTTGTAGATCTCAACGAGATCTACAACTTTCGTGCTGAACATTTTTCCTGAAATTGTATGTACAATACATATTTCTGAAAGGCGCAAAATCTGGGCATATTTCCAATGTACGTCTTGTACATGCATTTTTAGGAAAAGTGATCAACACGAAAGTTGTAGATCTCGTCGAGATCTACAACTTTTGTGTTGAACATTTTTCCTAAAATTGCATGTACAAGGCGTATTTCGAAAAGACGCGAAAAGTTAAGAGATTTTGGGGTGCGACTAGTCAATAACGGGTTGCGGTTAACAATCGACATTAATTAATCACATGCATGCAAACGCCTCCTAAGTCAAAACCGACACTTCCAACTTTCCAAACCTGCCACCTCATCTCATCCTCATTAATATTACCTCTCTTTCATTTCATCTCTCTTCGTGCCACCCTCTCTCTAAATCATCACCTCTTCTCCACTTAGGCTCCGTTTGGGAGGACTTATTTTTACCGTTCAAGCGGTTACGACCGCATGAACCGGACCTTAATTATGGCCAGATTCATGCGGTCGTAACCGCTTGACCAGTGAAAATGAGTCCCCCCCCCCAAACGGAGCCTTAATTACCATTCATCTCCTCATTTATATAGCCAAACCCCTCTTATTCTCATTATTTAAATATTCACGCTACCTATGCATGCACTTATATCTCTTTAATATTGATGCACATATTATTCTCTCCCTTTTAATTAAGGGCAATGTTAATAGCATCCCTAAAGTCGCTATTAGCAGCTATTTCAATGTGTTATTTTGGCTTTTTTGGGGTGCTATTAGCCAATAGAGGGGTGCTATTAACATTGCCCTTAATTAAATATAGCCTTGTATACTCTAAAACTGCCACCTCCACTTATATTCAGGTTGCACTCTTTCATCTCCCCATTCAAAACTAGTTATTCTCATTCCTTCCCCCTTGGACCCATTATTTTCTTCTCTTGAATGCTCTCAATTCCAACCCTTCATGTTCATCTTTTACTTTCCTATACTATTATATTTTGGGAGGGACTCTCCCTTCCTCTGCCCAAATGTCTTTCTTTTTTACTTGTAGTTTTCTTATTTATATTTTTCTAAATGTAATAATATGTAATTTTTATTTTCTAGCAACCGTAATTTTTTTCATATCTTTTTATCCCTTGTACTTTTTATTAAGTTAATGGTAATATAGTTCTTGCTCATGATTATCTTCGAATGAAATAAATATTTCTCTTTATAATCATTCTTTTCACTTTCGATTTATTCATGATTAATATCGAGTTTATATGTCAGTGTATGAACTTTCGTATCTGTTTTCGTATTCTAGCTAGTTAGTCGAAAGGCTCATGCATACAAAGAGATCACTCACTAATAAAGAAAGTTGAACGCAATTCTCGAGAGAGAATGACGTGATTCTTCCGGTTTTGTGGGATTCACCTCGTTAAATCGGGTATTAAGTTATCGATTATAGAACGAGAGTTCGATTGATATTCTTATGCTTCATTTGTTAGAGTGACTGCGGTTGTAAAAGAAGTGGTTGTAAATGAAGGTTTGTAAATGCAGTTGTTGAAAATTTACTGCTGGAAATGGAGATCTACTTGGATAGTCAGTGTTTACTAAGTTGTTTAGAACAGAGAACCGTTTGGCAAAACAGCGATGACGTTTACGCAATTTTTTAAAAAAATTATTGAAAATAATATTTATATATATATTTATATTATTTTTATTAATTAATTTTAATATTTATAATTCTTTTTTTAATTATATAACTTTTTAATTATATATATATATATATATTCTATTTTTCATATATATATATATATATTTATAAAATACTGTTTATTAAAAATAATGTTTAAACTATAGAAATGTTTTTTTTTGTAAATTTTCAATTGTTTTTGTAAAAAAATTCTCTCCCCCACCCAACGCCACCATTCTGTCGCCCTCTCTCCGCCATGCTTCCGCATGACTCCACCGCCGGCAGCATGCTTGAGCACCTCTGAGATACCCTCTGCGGGTTCGTCAGGGACCGGCGAGCCGGGCGGTGGGCTTTGGCCAGGCAGCCGGCGACGAAAATCCTAAATAAGCGACGGAGCTCATGGAGGCTGGAGCTGGAGCAGGTGAAGCTCATGGAGGAGTAGGGAAGAGACAAAGCTCATGGAGGAGGAGTAGGCAGAGGCGAAGGTTGGAGCTGGAGCTTGGTGGAGGAGCTGGAGCTTGGCGGGGCACGGGAGGGAGATTAACGGGGTAGCAGCGGGATTCCAAAAAAACTGAAATGCGGCTGACTGGAGGTCGGGGAAGCCGGTTGCTAAAGCCTGAATTTCTCAAGGACCAAAACGCCGGCGCGTCGAACCGGTGGCGGAAAAACAAATGAAAAATTGAGTGCACGGTGTGTTTTTAGGAAACAGAACGTGTCTAAACGTTGAACCAAATGAGGCATTAATCTCAGTTGGGCGTATTCCTCTAGAGAGATACGCTCATAATTTGGGAATTCCCACGATCAAGTTATATATTAGAAAATTATAAAACATCTAATTTATTATTTCATTCAAAACGCATTTTGATCAAGTTTTAGTTTTCTCATTTTATCATAGTTTTAATTTCTTTTAATCCTTAAGTTTTCATCGGTAAAATAATAGTTTGTTTTCTTGAATTAACAGTACTCGACAGACCCAAGTTTTTAATACGATCTTGATATTTTTATATCATATGCTATATTTTGATAGCTACACTTGTTTTAATTAAATATGGATTGGAGAAAGCGATTTTATCTATCAGGATGACAAAAACCCTGTCTGCCGAGAAGTTTTGCATCTTCTGCCGTGAACTAGGAGTCATGCGCAAAAGAAGCCCTAGATTAAGGAACAATTTGTTAGTTATCTTTGTTATGTATTCTCGGGCTGTCTTTTTTGCTATTTGACTTTGGTGGCCCCTTATATTTTGGGCATGTTTGTGTGAACTATAAAAGGGCACTGATCCATTGCTGGACAACCCTAATGGATGAAGTGATCAATCACGCCGCCACCTCTTTTGTTCTCTTTTATTTTCCACCTTGTTTATGTTGCTTACATTGCAAGTACATAAGTCAAGAAGCAAAGATCATTAGCACAGTTTCAAAAATTATAACTAAGGGTCTGTTTGGGGGGAAATTATTGGAACCGGAGCCCGTTTGGAAATCTAGGTCCGGATTTAACCCGGTAGCGACACGTGGCGCGATCACAGCGGCATATTAAAGCCCGCTATTTTTCTTCTTCTTTCCGCCGTTTCTTCTCCTTCAATTCTCCCGCGCAAAATTTATAACCAGGAGACTGGCGAAGCCGAGGCCCAGATAATTGCTCATTCATCTTCGTCACTGTTCTTTATCCTCTAGAAATAGCGCGATCACAGCGGCACATTAAATCCCGTTATTTCTGCAGTTTTGACGTCGGTTTCTCAGGAGTTCACTCTACGCCACCGTCGGGATTCTAGGTGAATGGCAAAGTTACAGGTATGTCGATAACGTAGCTCATGGAATACCATTATATAAACTTTTGTACTTCCAAATAGATGTACCTATGGTTCAAAATGATTTTCCTCATGGAATACCATTATATAAACTTTTATACTTCCAAATAGATGTACCTATGGTTCAAAATGATTTTCCGGAGATAAAACTTATGATCTGTGTGGAGATCATTTTTGACCCACAAGGAGATTAACAATGATCTCCACACAGATCATTTTTGATCTCCATGGAGATCGACAATGATCTCCTAGGAAATGGAGTGTAATATCCATGCAAACAAAAGTGAGGAGATCACTTTTGATCTTCTAGGAGATCATTGTTGATCTCCCAGGAGATCAATCATGATCTCCCAGGAGATCATTCTTGATATCCTGGGAGATCAAAATGATTTTTCGACAAGGAGAGACCATATCATCTGTGTGGAGATAATTTTTGATCTCCAAGGAGAAAGAAAATGATCTCCCAGAGATCATTTTTGATCTCCAAGGAGATCGGGAGATCGAAAAATGATTTCTCAGAGATCATTTTTGATCTCCCAGGAGATCATTCTTTTTTAATTGTTTGATGCTATCATGTGTAGGATATTTTTCCAATTTTGGACAGTGAAGAGGAAGCTTATGAGTTATACTGTCAGTATGCTACTAGGATTGGATTTAGTGTGCGTAAAGAGCACAGACTCTTTTGGCCTGGAACTAAAATTTTGAAGTTACGTGAATACTGTTGTTGTAAGGGTGGATCAAAAAGAGTGTCAAAAGTCCCAGATTCAGAATTTAAGTTTCGTCGGCTAGATACTAGGACAAATTGTCCGGCTGTTATTTTATATAAGGCAAATAAAGAAGGTAAACAGTTGACTGTTAGCAAATTTGTGGAAGAACATAATCATCCTCTTGCTACGGAAAACGAACGACATTTGCTTCCGTCACAACGAAGTATAAGTAAGGAGAGCGGTACTGTTCTACAGTCAATGACTGAAGCTGGCATAAAAACATCTGATGCATACTCCTACCTAGCTGCTGAAGTGGGGGATCTCAAAATTTGGGCTTCACCAAACGTGATGCATATAACTTTATTGAGCAGGGAAGAAGATCTAAGCTCGATGGTGGTGATGCTGCTAGTCTCTTAGAATTACTGAAGGAGCGTCAAATGCAGGATAATATGTTTTCCTTCGATGTTCAAGTTGACGACGCGAACAGGTTGACAAATTTTTTATGGATTGATGGTCAAGGAAAAATTGATTATGATTGTTTTGGCGATGTAATTACATTTGACACCACATAGAATGAACAAGTGTAATCTTGCATGTGCTCCTTTTGTGGCTGTTAATCATCATTGGCAAAATGCAGTTATTGCAATAGCGTTTATATCTGAGGAAACAATAGAAACATTCACCTGGTTATTTGAGACATTTCTCAAATTTGTTTCCGGCAAGCAACCTTTGCCAATATACACAGATCAAGATCAAGCAATGACTGTTGCAATTGGGAGAGTGTTGAGCCAAAGCCAACATCGATTATGCCAATGGCATATTGCTAAGAAAGCTCCTTCCAAAGTTCACTCATTCAATGTAGACAGTAATATACGTTCTTTATTTTACCATTGTCTTAACAAATGTGATACCGTTGAAGAATTTGAAGAATATTGGGGTCGAATGATTGTTCTTGGGAACCTTCAAAATAACAGATGGTTGAATGATCTCTACAAATTAAAAGAGAAGGTCTCTACGACATTTAATAAGAATGTTCTTGATCATGGTATTTTGTCCACTCAGAGAAGCGAGTCCATGAATAATGTATGTCATGCAATTACGAAGGCCTCGTCCTCTATGGTTAGTTGTTTTCTACAAATGGAGAAAATGATAATCAACTGTCAGGAAAGAGAAAAAGAAGAGGATTTCAGATGTAAGCAGGGGACTGTCCATGTTGATGTTAAAAATTGTCCAATCCTAAAACAAGTGTCCAAGTTGTACACCAGAACAATGTATGGTAAATTCTATGAGAGCTTCAAGGAAGGGGCATTTGGTCTATTTATTGAAAAAGAGTACATGACAAGTGAAAGCATATGCATTATGGAGATAAGGTGGTGTGATAGAGCTGAAAATAACAAATATTGGACAATTGAGCTTGATCTTAAGACATTTGACATACATTGTTCTTGTTGCAAGTTTGAAACAAATGGAATTTTGTGTAGCCATGCACTTAAAGCATATACACATAAGAATTTAACAAGTATTCCAGAAAAATATTTACTTAGAAGGTGGATGGTACATACAAAAAGAAGCATTTATAGCCATGACAACTTGAAGAGAAATGAATCTAATTGTAGCCTTGCTTTTAGAAATCATATGTGTCGTGCTGTGTATGATTTGGCTCTCAGTGTAGAAAAGTGTGAAATAACCAAGAAATATGTGGTAGATGCAATTGAAGAAATATCTAAATATGCAGACTCCTGCTAACAACACAACTACCACTATCCATTTCAGCAATTTCTCTCCTTAAAGTGGCTTTTGTTCTAATGGTATAAGGTTTTTGAACCATGACTAGGTTATCCCCATTATTTGGTAGCCCTAATATTAGTGCTACATCATTGAGGGTAAATTTAAGCTCCCTTGAACCAATAGAAAATGTATCCTTCCTTGCATCATAGACTGAAACTAAGTAATACAGTAGAGGAATATTTTGTGGTACACGTGGAGCAGTGAATATAGACAAAACTTTACATTCCCTCAGCTTTTCCTTCTCCTCGGCCAGCAGTCGATCAATTATTTTCTCAACCTGGCCCAAAAAATTAGAGAAATAGCACCTTGAACTTAGAAAATGTCGGCTACCACCTTTCTCCATTTATATCTGTCAAACAAGGAGGAACCATTGACATCAGTTAACACATTTAACAAGTTAACTGGCGATCAATTTTGATCTCCTGGTGATCAAATTGGATCTTCCACGAGATCACTAAAGATC
Organism: Platanthera zijinensis; assembly: GCA_039513925.1. Classification (NCBI taxonomy): domain Eukaryota; kingdom Viridiplantae; phylum Streptophyta; class Magnoliopsida; order Asparagales; family Orchidaceae; genus Platanthera; species Platanthera zijinensis. Next base: position 9,946,345 of record CM077079.1, on the reverse strand, counting down.
TCCAGGCTAGACAACGCATTTCATCTCCCAGGAAATCAAATTGGATCTCCTGGGAGATCAAAATTTATCTCCCAGGAGATCAAATTTGATCTCCTGGGTGATCTAAACTGATATCTGGGCTTGAGATCATGTTTGATCTACCAGGAGACCAGGAGATCAAATTTGAGCTCAACTGTGTTCTCCATGGAGATCAACTGTGATCTCTCTCCATGGAGATCAAAAGTGATCTCCATGGAGATCAAAAGTGATCTCCATGGAGATCAAAAATGATCTCCATGGTGGAAAACATTTATGATCTCCCAGGGGATCGTTATACAGATCATGGCGAGATCGTCTTCCATCGCCACGGTCAGGCATTGCAAGATATAAGCAAAGAAACCCTAAAACAAGGGGAACAAGGGCAGGAACTGACCTATAGAAGATATCCGAACGAGAAGCTGCAGAAACAGACTTCGGAAGGACGACGATGCAGAAGCGCAGGAAGACGGTTCGTTTCGAGCACAGTTCGCCGGAGTTCCGATCACAGTTCGCTGGAGCAGAGTTGGTTTGAATAATTTCGTTTGGAGGAGAAGAAACGGCGGAAGAAGAAGAAAAATAGCGGGCTTTAATATACCGCTGTGATCGCGCCACGTGTCGCTACCGGGTTAAACCCGGACCTAGATTTCCAAACGGGCTCCGGTTCCAATAATTCCTCCTTTCTGTTTTCTAGAAAACGATAAGACACCAAATAAATCGTTTGGAATATCTATCGGTGGGAAAAGATACCAAAAAAAACTCATTTTTCTCCTCTATTTGAAAAGTCACGAGTCTCCTATTTTTCAACTTTTTGAAAAAGATTTTCTCATCCGGATACACAGTTGATGGTACAAAAACATTTTACTCCTCTGTATCCAGTTCGACAACACTGCAAAAACACTAGCCTTTCTCTAGACGAATATTTCGCTCGGGCGCGATTTTTTGTCCGGGGCAATTTTTTCGCTCGGGTGCGAATTTTCGCCAGGGCGCGGACTTTTTCGCCCGAGAGCGGAATTTTTCGCCCAGGCACGGAATTTTTTGCCCCGGCGTGGAATTTTACATCCGGGCGCGGAAGTTTCCGCCCGGGCGCAAATTTTCCGCCCGAGCGCTAATTTTTTCGCACGATGCAAAATTTTCGCCCGAGCGCGAAATTTTTGCACAGGTGCTATTTTTTCGCCCGATAGTGCATTTTTCTCCCGGGAGCAGTTTTTTCCCCGGGCGCGGTTTTTTTGCCCGGGAGCGGGTTTTTCCCCCGAGCGCGGTTTTTTCGCCCGGGCGCAGTTTTTTCTCCCGAGCGCAGTTTTTTCTCCCGAGCACAGTTTTTTCGCCCGTGCGCGATGTTTTCGCCCCGACGCGATTTTTTCGCCCGAGCGCGAAATTTTCTCCTGGGCGCGAATATTTCGCTCAGGCGCGCATTTTTTGTCTGGGCGCGTTTTTTCACTCCCCGACGGAAAATTCAGGCCCGAGCGAAAAGTTTGCGCTCAAGCGAATAATTCACGCATGGGCGTAAAATGCGTGTCCGAGCGAAAAAATTCGGTCCCGGGCAGAAAATTCTAGTCCGACCGGAAAATTCACGCTCGGGCGAAAAATTTGCGCAATTTTAATAAAAAAGTCACTGCAGTGAAGATTTGTCAAACAGTTTATAAAATGCTCATTTCTGAAAATCTCTGCAAAAGAATTTCACTCAAACGAATCTCCTTTTGCAATATACATTTTCCAAAAGCTCATTTTCCCACCTTTCATTTTCCAACACTTCTATTCCTTTCCGAAAAGCCCTCCCAAACAAAGCCTGAGTGACTGTTTTGTTCATTGCAATCCTCTCTCTCTTTCTTCCATCCTTTCTCTCTCTCTCTTTCTTCCATTCTGAAGAAATAACTAGAAAGAGAGAGAGAAAGAGAGATGACTTCCTTAAATTACAGTTTATGTAGAGCAAATAAGATAGAGAGAGAAAAAAAAAAGCAAATAAGGAAGAGAGATGGGGGATGAAGCCATGAAGGTAAGGGTGATTACAATTACAGATGATATATAAGAAGATAAAGGGTAAAATAATGAGGTAGAGAGAGAAAGAGTGCAATAGTGGGGCCAGGGAAAGCAGTGCAGAAGAAAGCAATGGAGTGGTGGGTGGTGGGGCCATATATGCATGTAATTGCACCGCGCTACTGAATGCGGTAGAGAAAGCCAGAAATGGAAAGCGCTTAAAATAGAGTTTATAAGAGAAGATGGCAATGGTGTATGAAGAAGAGAAGCGTAGTACAGTGCGCCCGACACGCACAGAAGTGTGTGCTAGAGAAGATCCGGCCGTAAAATCGGTAATCCAACGGTTGAAATCAAATTGAAAATTGCAGTCGTAATGCAAATTTTAGCCGTATTTTTCATATTGGTTTTCAACCATTGGATTTGCTATTTTTACGGCCGGGTCTCCTCTAGCACACTTTTATGCGCGTCGGACGCACCAAAAAAATACTTTGAAGAAGAGATGCATTAGAAATCCCCCTCTACTGCCTAAGATCAAGGTCCTCTCCATTTCATCCATTTCACGGTCCAGATCATTGAAATCTCTTTGATCCGACGAGTTCATCATTTCTCATGTTTTTTTAGATTTTTTTAATAAAAAAACTCCACAATATTGCCTAGTCATTATGACCCGAACAGCTCTATTTATCTACTCATCACGTGGTCGGACTCTTCTCCTGTTATATGTGGACGACAAGATTATCACTGTCGATGATCCCGCTCATGTTAAGTTTGTCAAACATCACCTTCAACAACAGTTTTGTGATGCAGAAGTTAGCGCGACTCGAGGATGCAAGAATTCCTGGCGAGGCAAAATGGGGCGGCGCAGGAAGAAAATGTCGGCTTCAGAGAGTAGCGCGGGAGGAGATGATGTAATTTGTTGGGGTTGTGAAACACTTTCGGTCCTCTTGTTTGTCACACCGGGTAAGCCCACGTGAGCTTAGAGGAATCGAAGTGTGATCCCCCTCCGACATATCTGGCGCCGACGACAGCGGGGGTCCGGGGGCAACCGCCCCCGGCGGAGGTCCCGCTGACCGGACAGCGGGCAGGAGTCCAGGGGACAGCGTCCCCGGCCCAAATTTTTTGGAGATGTTTTTTCTCCAGTCGTCGAACTGGGTTCGACGTTCGTCGAACCCAGCTCGACGATCGTCGAACCCTGCTCGACGTCGAACGTCGAACCCCGCTCGATGTCGAACGTCGAACCCCGCTCGACGTCTAACGTCGAACCCCTGCTCGACGTTCGACGCGCCGAAAGCAGCTCGACATTCGGCCGAGTTCGACGTTCGGCCGAGCTCGCCGATCGTCGACCGCCGTTCGACGTTCGGCTGAGCTCGACGATCAGTTATGTTGTAGCCTATTTAAGGCGTTTTCGGATTCCTTTTTAGGGATACGGACAAAACGATCTTTTACAGACTTGCGGCGGCGTATTCTTTTGGAGGCGTGTATGAGGTGTTTCGTCGGCGTCGATCCAGGAGGTTTTCTTCTGCGGTTTTCTTGTCCAGAAGAGGAAGAAGGTTAGATCGGGTTTAGATCCTTGTAACCTTTGTTGTAATCTGTAACTTTCTGGTGAATACAAGAAGGGAGAAGAAGGGGAGAGAGGACGTAACCCGGTTTGGCTGAACCTCTGTATATCGCTGTGTTTATGATAGTTCTGTTTTGTGCTTTGTGGTTCGTTATTCGTATTCGGATTTCTTATTCTCGGCGCTCCGGATTCCTTACATAATTAGCGTTGATGGTGAGAAGAACGACGACTAGAAGCAACGTCAATGTAACGTGATTGTTAACCCCCAAAATCAACAATCTCTCTCAAGGTCTCGAGCTCGCAAATTGCGACCCGCTCAGGGGTTCCCCCCGATGGTCGCGATCTGCCTTAGCCCTCCTTTTTTGGGTCAGGCGGATAGGGTCCCCTATCTGCTCAAGCCGTGCAGCTAAGACGGTCTCCCCAGTCTAATCGCCCAGGTCGCATAGCCATCGCGTGCCTTGCGGGACAACGGGCTGCTTCCATAGCTCACCCTCGCAGGACACGCGATTTGGCAAGCTAACCGCGCAACATTCTTCCTTGTAGGAGGCAACCTACATCAGTCCGCTGGGGCGTTCCACCGGTGTCAACCCTCGACCAGCGCAACTGTCGCAGGCTCGGAGAGCCCCTCCAGCTCAGGTGCCCGTCAGCCCTAGGAGGGCGGCCTGCCCAGGCCGCCGCCGCCTTGGGGCGGCCTGCTCCAGGCCGCCCGTGAGGTGGGCGGCCTGACCAGGCCGCCGCCGCCTTGGGGCGGCCTGCTCCAGGCCGCCCGTGAGGTGGGCAGTCTGCCCAGGCCGCCGCCGCCTTGGGGCGGCCTTCTCCAGGCCGCCCGTGAGGTGGGCGGCCTGCCCAGGCCGCCGCCGCCTTGGGGAGGCCTACTCCAGGCCGCCCGTAGGGTGGGCGGCCTGCCCAGGCCGCCGCCGCCTTGGGGCGGCCTGCTCCAGGCCGCCCGTGAGGTGGGCGGCCTGCCCAGGCCGCCGCCGCCTTGGGGAGGCCTGCTCCAGGCAGCCCGTGAGGTGGGCGGCCTGCCCAGGACGCCGCCGCCTTGGGGAGGCCTGCTCCAGGCAGCCCGTGAGGTGGGTGGCCTGCCCAGGCCACCGCCGCCTTGGGGCGGCCTGCCCCAGGCTGCCCGTGTGGTGGGCGGCCTGTCCCAGTCCGCCGCCGCCTTGGGCGGCCTGCTCCAGGCCGCCGCCCCTTTTGTTGCCCCGGGCGCGACCTGCTCCTCAGGCCGCGCCGCCTCTGCTAAGGTCTCCCGACGACCTGCGGACACAAAACGCCAATCCGCCGAGTCCGCCGAGGTCATTGACGACCTGCTCCTCAGGCCGCACCGCCGCCTCTGCTCAGGTCTCCCGACGACCTGTGGACTCAAAACGCCAGTCTGCTGAGTCCGTCGTTGTCATCGACGACCTGCTCCTCAGGACGCGGCGCATCCTCTGCTCAGGTCTCCCAACGACCTACGGACTCAAAACGCCAGTCCGCCGAGTCCGCCGAGGTCATCGACGACCTGCTCCTCAGGTTGCGCCTCCTCCTCTGCTCAGGTCTCCCGACGACCTGCGGACTCAAAACGCCAGTCCGCCGAGTCCGTCGAGGTCATCGACGACCTGCTCCTCAGGCCGCTCCGCCTCCTCTGCTCAGGTCTCCCGACGACCTGCGGACTCAAATCGCCAGTCCGCCGAGTCCGCCGAGGTCATCGACGACCTGCTCCTCAAGCCGCGCCGCCTCCTCTGCTCAGGTCTGTCGACGACCTGCGGACTCAAAACGCTAGTCCGCCGAGTCCGTCGAGGTCATCGACGACCTGCTCCGAGTCTGCCCAGTCCTCCATGATGACGTCATTGGTCCCCGCTTCAAGAATATTCCCCTCGGGCCTATAAATAGGCCCCGAGACCTTTCATTTGGGGACAAGCGCCAGAGAACTGCCTCTGCCAGCAAACCCTGCGGACTCAGATTTCTAGTCCGCCCAGATTTCTACAGTTCTGCCAGCAGGCTCTGCGGACTCAGATTTCCAATCCGCCCAGCTTTCCACAGTTCTGCCAACAAATCCTGCGGACTCAGATTGTCAGTCCGCCCAGTTTCTTTTACTTAGTCTCTGGCACCTCTTTTTTCTCAGCAGCCAGCTTCCCCTTGTACCCTTTACTGCTTTTACATATAATGGTGCAATAGCGTGTTGTAATCTTTCTTCTTGATTAAAGGAAAAGCCCGCCGCAAGAGTGACATTCAAGTCGCGGCGGGCGAAGTCTGTTGTCGCTGCTACAAGCGGCCCCGTCTCTTCTTTCCCTCTCTCGGTCTAACCATCAGAGCTCAACCGCCAAAGTAACGTCTGCTCAACAGCTCCTGATCAAGCCTCCTCTCTGCCCGAGCAAGCTCTTTCCTTGCGCAGGCAAATTTCCCCTTGCTTCAAACTTCGCCACTATCCCCGCAACCCCCTTATTCTTCTAGCTTGTGAGATCGAACAACCCGTTAACTGGAGGACGCAATTCGCGCATCAACAGTTAACACGCGACCTTCAGATCTCGAACAGACAGTGAAATCATCGGTTACTCATGACAGACCATCAACCAGCCGAGAGCCTTGCTCCAAGTCCCAGTAATGATTCTCTTTGGGAGGCCTTGGAGCAATCTCGCAGAGATACTGCACAACAATTTCAAGCGATCAACCATACTCTAGCTGCTATCACCCAACGATTGGAAGCACAATCTTTAGCAGCACCAGTTCCTCCAATCAATCAAGCACCGGCATTTGAGACTCCTCAAGTTTATCCACCGACCTATCCTCCTCTTTACACTCCAACCTTTCCACAAGGGCCTGCAGCCCCTTTGCGGTCTCAGAATGAGGAATTCGCAGCTCGTCAAAGCTTCTTCCGAGAAGCTGCCCGAGGAAGTCCAACGAGATTTCTAAATTTTCAGGGAAGTTATCCCTACTCATCAACTCCTTCCTTTGCTCCTTCCGCAACAACTTTTCCCTCCTATCCACCAGCTCCTTGTGCAGCTGCAACTTGTGCTCTCTTTTTTCCTTATGTTGTAGGAGAGCAAGAGGAGCAGTCACCATTTACAGAGAATGTTCGGTATGAACCGACTCCAGCTAACTTCAGAGAGTCATGATTTCCCATTTATACTGGGGAGACTGATTCAGTCAAACATCTTCAAGCCTTTGAATCAGTCGTTGCTCTCAAGACTCTTTCAGATGCTACCAAATGCAAGCTCCTTATAACGACCTTTGATGGCCAAGTGAGGGATTGGTTCTATGGACTACGTCCTCAGTCCATCTCTTCCTTTGCTGATCTGCGAAGAGAGTTCTTGCTCAGATTCTCTACTTCAACAAAGAGAAAGGGTGGCCTCGAAGCCCTCTTTGAGATCAAGCAGCGAGAGACCAAAACTTGGTCTCATTTTGTGGATCGTTTCCAGAGAGAGATCTTAGACATTGAGATCGTCGATCATGAAATGTATCGAGTGACTCTTATTCACGGTCTGCGTGAAGGACCACTCAAGTTCGAGGCTAACGTCCGAGCACCAAGGACTTATCAAGAGTTTATTGCTTTAGCCAACTCGTACATCTGCGATGAGAAGATCAACCCCATCTTTGTCTCCAGGCTTGTAGCCGAGAAAAATCCTCCTTACAAGCAGCCTCTGAGGTCTCCTCGGAAAGATTTTCCATCCCACTCAAGGAAAGCAAAAAGGTTCCATCATCATCAACACCCCTTTCCAGGCCAGGATTGTGCCGTGAATGATTGCCACCGATACCAGCCCCACCTCTCCAAACAGCTTTGGTGCATCAGTCACAAGATGATGACTTATCATACTCTGGACTCAATGAGGCCATGCTAGAAGTCTGCCAGATCATGAAAGATAGGGCAAATTCCAAAAGGCCTTATCAGGCGGCGAATCAGAGATCAAGAGACTCAGATCCATTCTGTGAATTCCATAGAGAGAAGGGTCATTTAACTGAAGATTGCAAGACCCTTCGGCGGTTGGTCGAAAGATTGCTCATCGAGAGCAAGATCAATGACCTGGTTAAGAAAGTTGATTCTTTGAAGCCTTCCACCTCCAAGGGCAAAGAGGTGGCTGAAGTTCAGTTAAAGTGCGTGGAGGTTGAGGATGCAGGCCATTTGGGGCCTATCAACGTTCGGCTTGAGTGCTTTGACGCCGATGATGAGGGTGCCCTTGGAAGGCTATTCTAAAGCAAAGAGGGCGTTGCAGCTCCTCAAAGCCTCTCACAATCATGACCGGTTGCTTTTACTTTACTCTTCATTCTATTTTTGAACACTTCTAAGTGTTTTACTTTCATCTCAATAAAGTTTACGTCAGAGATCCCATACTAACACTTTCCCTTTTGTGGAGTGCTTCCTCCTCTATTTTTTCTCTTTGCCAAAGAGATCACTGAACTACTGAGATATTGCCAAATCTTGCTCAGGGCCCCCTCGAGATTGTTCTCTGGCATAAAACCACAACGACCACATATCGCGGGGAGTTTTCGCATATGTGCAGTGGGGGCCGTTCAACTCTTGTACGGAGGATGACGGGACTTCGGATCCTGGCCGGCATCGAACACAGAGTGTGATTCCAGGGAGGACCCATGTGTTAGCTCTGTTGTGCTTCACTACAGGATACGTTAAATTACGATGATCTTTGCGTGACAAGCAATGACGATCAAGTGTAGCCTTTTCTCTTCGATCATCTCACAATTGTGACGGCCGAACACTCCTTGGTACTCTCAATACGTTATAATTACGATGATCTTGGCCAAAGAGATCACTGAACCACTGAGATATCGCCAAATCTTGCTCAGGGCCCCCTCGAGATTGTTCTCTGGCGTAAGACCAAGACGACCACATATCGCGGGGAGTTTTCGCATATGTGCAGTGGGGGCCGTTCAACTCTCGTACGGAGGATGACGGGACTTCGGATCCTGGCCGGCATCTAACACATAGTGCGATTCCAGGGAGGACCCATGTGTTAGCTCTACTGTGCTTCGCTACAGGATACGTTACAATTATGATGATCTTTGCGTGACAAGCAATGACGATCAAGTGTAGCCTTGTCTCTTCGATCATCTCACAATTGTGACGGCCGAACACTCCTTGGTACTCTCAATCTGTGCCTTTGCGGGGCCCATAACTCCACTGATCAATTCGCAGACAAGCAATATGCCACTTGGCGCAACTAGTCTAATTGATCAGCTATGTTTGTAAACCGAGGCATGAGAGCAGTGTATCTGTCGATTCCTTCTCAGGAATTTCCTTGCTTGTGTCTTTGGTGCCCTTCTAAGGGAGCGTGACCAGCCCGCTTTAGGTAGGACTATCCTCTAGATGATTTCTTTTAAAGGCAAGCAATGCATAACGCCCACGGGGAACACCTGTGGCAGCATCCAGTCTTTTTTGGATGTCATCAAGGTGTAACCCTCCTCTGTCTTTCCGTCTTTTTACAGGTTAACAGGTTAAATTCGACCTATTCTAAGGATTGACAGTATCCTTTGGGCTTATGATTATCTTATATGTGCTACCTGCGCGAAGTTCTATCAGATGGTTATCAACAAACTCTCTCGTTAGAAGCTAATGACACAAATCATTTAGTCAAAATATCGGGTTCTCCTTGCTCGGCAAGTCAAGCTGTTGCAAGACTAAATTAGGATGGTTTCATCTTGCTGATCTGGATTTCATGTTAACATTATATCTGATCATGCGAGATGATCATTATCACATTCTAATCTCTATTCAACTGATAGCAGAGCCTGTCAGATATCTTTTCCATTATATCTTATCATATCAAAAGGCAACATTCGCAGGTTCTCTCCAGATACTTGCGATTTGGTTTTTTTTCATATCTGCTTGCTCACTCTTTCTTTGCAGAGTTTAGCAGATATTGGAAAGTTCCGTTCAGGAATTTGCAGCTTAGTTTTCTTTTATATCTGCCACTTACCCTTCTTGTTGCAGAAGTTAACCGGTACTTGCAAGCCCTCTACAGGTACTTGCAAGTTATCATTTTTATATGCTTTCATCTCATCGCTATTTTGCAGAACCCACCAGGAGACATTCAGGACTTCTTTGTTTTGCAAAAGCAACCGAGGTACGCATAAGGTGTACCTATTTTCGCCTACTTTGACTTTTCTCCTTCGTAGGGGAAAGACAGACATTAGCAAATTTTTCTCGGAGGAGAGACATCGGGTTCCATCTCTCTTTTTCCTTTTTTCTCGTGGGAAGGATCACGATTTTCGTGGGTCACTTACTTTTTCGAAGTTCACTTCGGAACTTGAAAAAGTGCGGGGATTATGTTAACCCCCAAAATCGGCAATCCCTCCCAAGGTATCGAGCTCGCAAATTGCGACCCGCTCAGGGGTTCCCCCTGAGGGTCACGATCTGCCTTAGCCCTCCTTTTTTGGGTCAGGCAGATAGGGTCCCCTATCTGCTCAAGCCGTGCAGCTAGGACGGTCTCCCCAGTCTAATCGTCCAGGTCGCATAGCCATCGCGTGCCCTGCGGGACAACGGGCTGCTTCCATAGCTCACCCTCGCAGGACACGCGGTTTGGCCAGCTAACCGCGCAGCATTCTTTCTTGTAGGAGGCAATCTACATCAGTCTGCTGGGACGTTCCACCGGTGTCGACCCTCGACCAGCGTAACCGTCGCAGGCTAGGAGAGCCCCTCCAGCTCAGGTGCCCGTCAGCCCTAGGAGGGTGGCCTGCCCAGGCCGCCGCTGCCTTGGGGCGGCCTGCTCCAGGCCGCCCGTGAGGTGGGCGGCATGCCCAGGCCGCTGCCGTCTTGGGGTGGCCTGCTCCAGGCCGCCCGTGAGGTGGGAGGCCTGCCCAGGCCGCCGCCGCCGCCTTGGGGCGGCCTGCTCTAGGCCGCCCGTAGGGTGGGCGGCCTGCCCAGGCCGCCGCCTCCTTGGGGCGGCCTGCTCCAGGCCGCCCGTGAGGTGGGTGGCCTGCCCAAGCCGCCGCCTAGGGGCGGCCTGCCCCAGGCCGCCAGTATGGTGGGCGGCCTGTCCAAGTCCGCCGCCGCCCTTGGCGGCCTGCTCCAGGCTGCCGCCCCTTCTGTTGCCCCGGGGGCAACCTGCTCCTCAGGCCGCACCACCTCTGCTCAGGTCTCCCGATGACCTGTGGACTCAAAACGCCAGTCCGCCGAGTCCGCCATGGTCATCAACGACCTGCTCCTAAGGCCGCGCTGCCGCCTCTGCTCAGGTCTCCCGACGATCTGCGAACTCAAAACGCCAGTCCACCGAGTCCGCCGAGGTCATCGACAACCTGCTCCTCAGGTCGCGCCGCCTCCTCTGCTCAGGTCTCCCGACGACCTGCGGACTCAAAATGCCAGTCCGTCAAGTCCACCGAGGTCATCAACGACCTGCTACTCAGGCCGCACCGCCTCCTCTACTCAGGTCTCCCGACGACCTGCGGACTCAAATCGCCAGTCCGCCAAGTCCGCCAAGGTCATCGACGACCTGCTCCTCAGGCCGCGCCGCCTCCTTTGCTCAGGTCTCCCGACGAACTGCGGACTCAAAACGCCAGTCTGCCGAGTCCGCAGAGGTCATCGACGACCTTCACCAAGTCCGCCCAGTCCTCCATGATGACGTCACTGGGCCCCGCTTCAAGAAGATTCCCTCGGGCCTATAAATAGGCCCCGAGACCTCTCATTTGGGGACAAGCGCCAGAGAACTGCCTCTGCCTGCAAACCCTGCGGACTCAGATTTCCAGTCCGCCCAGCTTTCCACAGTTCTGCCAGCAGGCTCTGCGGACTCAGATTTCCAGTCCGCCCAGCTTTCCACAGTTCTGCCAGCAAACCCTGCAAACTCAGATTGCACGTCCGCCCAGTCCACCCAGTTTCTTTTACTTAGTCTCTGGCACCTCTTTTTTCTCAGCCGCCAGCTTTTCCTTGTACCCTTTACTGCTTTTACATGTAATGGTGCAATAACGTGTTGTAATCTTGCTTCTTGATTAAAGGAAAAGCCCGCCGCAAGAGTGACATTCAAGCCGCGGCAGGCGAAGTCTGTTGTCGCCGCTGCAAGCAGCCCCGTCTCTTCTTTCCCTCTCTCGGTCTAACCATCAGAGCTCAACCGCCAAAGTAACGTCTGCTCGACAACTCCTGATCAAGCCTCCTCTCTGCCCGAGCAAGCTCTTTCCTTGCTCAAGCAAGTTTAGGGATCAGCAGAAGACTGGGAGCAACGGCAACGAACGAGAGCGCGATGCTCGGGTTTAGGTTGCTAACTATGCAGAAAACATGGAAACTGCAAATCCGAGAAGGCGCGGAACCCGGACGGAACATGGAAACGACTACTATGTGACATTTTTAGAAAAAGTGTTCAACATGAAAGTTATTATTCTCGTCGAGATCTACAACTTTCATGTTCAACACTTTTCCTAAAAATGTCTGGTGCCTCGCCTTTTAAAAACTTAATTTTTAGACTATCAGTATCCATCGGGCTTCCAACTGCCATTTTTTTAGCTGCCATTATCTTTGAGTTGCCAATATAAACGCCCTAAATAAATAGGGAGCAAATAAGGTAGAGAGAAAGAGAACAAATAAGACTCTATTCGTTTGGGCGTTTCGCTGCTCCGTTTTGGGCAAACGCCGTCGGAAGGAGGGTAAAAAAATGAACCTCCGGCTATGTTTACTCCGTTTCCACCCGCCCGCCTCTAGAAATGCCCCCCAAAAGCGATATTTGGAGCAGCCACCTCCTCCCTCCGGTTCAAACACTTCTTTTCCACCCGCCACCTCCGAACCAAAAGAAGCCTAATTTAGAAAGAGAGAGAAAGAGAGGAATGGTGTGGCCAGAGAGATGGCAATGGGCTGCCTCTCCCATCCTCACCCCCAAAAATAGAAACTTTTGACTCCCCAACTCCTCTCCTGCTTCCTCCTCCTCCTCCTCCCCCAACTCCTCTCTCTCTCTCTTCCCTGCCATTCCCATTAATGTCGAGGTTGCCAGCGTAGACAAAGTAGCTATCCCCCTCTTAGCTTTCCAGCGAGCCACCGCTTCTCTCTCATATCTTCTCTCTCTACTCCACTCTCTCTCTCTCTCCCTCCCTCTCTCTCTCTACTCCACTCTCTCTCTCTCTCCCTCTCTCTACCCTCCCCTCCCATATCAAGTCACATCACAGTTTTAACACTTCTAAATGAGGAATCTTTCTCCCCCCGCAGAATCAACTCTTTCACTCATCTGGCATCTTCTGTATACGACCGGACCAGATTATTTTAGTCAAGCCTCTCTCTTTTTTTTTATCATGCATATAGACACTGTGGAGGAACATAATAATAATTATAAACCCTAAAAAATGAAAATTTTAGATGCCCTATTCACCGTGAACATGGCCTATTGCCTAATTCAGGATGAATATTTTGCAAAAAAAAAAAAGGATTTTTAATTTTGCATTTAATTTTCTAGTCTTTTCAAAAACGGTAATCGGATGAGCGAAAAACAACCCAGAGGAAAAAAATCAGCACATTATACACTACGACATGACTAATGAGGTATACGCTACTTCAACATACACAGAAGACATCGTGTATATGCACTGTATATGCAGGGGCGGATTTAGAGGGGGGCCCGAGGGACACCGGTTCCCCCATTATTTTTCAAAATGGTTAGTGTATTTGGATTCCTCTCGTCGAGGCATTGAATTTTGACTACTTATACGTCAAAAACGGTTGCCAGATGAGGGAGAAACAACTCCGATAAGATTGAAACGTTTAAATTTTTTTTGAAGAAAGTTGATGTCTGACCTCCCATGTTATAATTTTTAGAACCCAGTGACGCATTCAAAAAAAAAATTTGTGCACCCCCATTATCAATTTGTGCACCCCCATTATTAATTTTCTGGATACGCCACTATGTATATGAAAGTGTTGTCCGCGACGCTTCAGATTACAATGTGGAGTATCGTAAACATTGTGAAGCGCAACAGATGCAAAGAAAGTGCGGTATATACACTGTGAAACTGTCATATATTGTGTCGTCGTAACACATATTGTAAGGTGGGGTGCGATGCAAGAGTTTGGATTGTGTACACTTAATTATGGTGCATAAAAATGGTGATGGTTATCCGCACTACAGTGTTGATTACTCACGAATTTTTGATATTTGCAAACCAGTTTTGTTAAATTTATATCTGCAAATCAATTTTTTCATATCCGCAAATTGAATATTATAAAGTTGTAACAAAAAAAATTTTGTTCTCAAATATTCCAACTGTCAACAAAAAGTTTGAGGAAGGCTTCATTTGACGCTCAGTTTTCGCCGGGCGTTTGGAGCAAATGCCGCTGGACGGCGGGTAAATAAACGGCCTCCGGCGGAGTTTGCTCGGTCTGGACCCGCCACGCCGTAAAGAACGTGGCAAAAAGCTCCGTCTGGAGCAGCTCCTCCCCCGTCGAGTTCAAACCCTCCGTCTGGGCCCGTCGGCTCGTCCTGCCACCGCCGAATCAAGCAAAGCCTAAGCTTCATGAAATATATACAAATTAAGTCTCTTCTGCTGCATTTTTTTTGGATTTTAATTTGTGTATACGGTAGCTAGTGAAAGTGAGACCTTTTTATATCAGGAAGGGGGGAGTTAATCTGAGCTGCAGTAATGGCTGGCAACCGAAGAGAGGAGAAGAAAAAGATGGCCGGAAAAGGGAAGTGGGGCTGCCGGGAGAGGGTAGGCTGCATGTGCTGCGAGATCTAAGCTTGGGCTCTGAATGATGAATTTATAATATATATGAATAGGGCAAAAGGAGGAATTAAGTTTGCTGGACTTTCGAAGAACATGGGAAAAAGGCCCAGTCTTTAGGGTTTAAATGTGGTCGCCGGCCGGCAGCGGCGCGTGGTTGCGCTTTGGTTTCGGGGGAGACTTTTGGTGGGATCCACTTCATTTTTGGTGTTATTTTGCATCATCGTCACTATTCTTAGGACCATCGGAGACCTAGGCTTCGTTTGGCATGACTGATTTGCTCCGGTGAGTTTGGTCAAAAATGTTGAAAAAATGTTGAAGAATGAACCGTCAGCCTCAATTATTGATGAATGAACCTGCAGTCATTGTTAATGAACTGGATCTAGGCTCCGTTTGGTGGGACTTATTTTCACCGGTCAAGCGGTTACGACCGCATGAATCAGACCTTAAATTTTCACCGGTAAAGCGGTTACGACCGCATGAACCGGACCTTAAATTAAGGTCATTAAGGTCCGGTTCATGCGGTCGTAACCGCTTGACCAGTGAAAATAAGTCCCACTCCCAAACGGAGCCTTAATGTAATTTATCAAGTTTTTAATCAATTAAAATTCTATGAATGAAATTGATATGCTTCCCTACTTTTCTTTCCCCTTTTCTTTCACCTGCACGATGAAGTTTGGAGCAATTTTACCATCAGAGGTATCAGAGCTGTTGTAGTTCCTGCGTTATCTCGGAAATTATGAGCTCATCATCTACATCGTCCGTCAACACCACGCCACATTTCTCCCATCACTCCACCCCAATGTTCAATGGGGAACTCTACGATCATTGGGTTGTGAAGATGGAATTGAAACCCTACTTTGATTCACGGGATATGTGCGAGATTGTTCAAAATGGTCCAAAGGTTGAAGGGAAGATCAAAGAGGGTGAGGAAGGAAGAATATTCAAGGGAGAAAAACAAAAAAATACTGCGGTTTCTGCTTTAGCTTTTGCGGTTAGGTGTTGTTGGAGCTGGCGGTCTGGGCGGACCAGTAATCGTATCTGCTGAGCTCGCGCCAGAGTTTCTTCTGTCTATTGCGGGATGGAGCAGTCTGCGGGCTGGGCGGACTGGTCCTTGGTGGCAAGGTGTGTGGACTGGGTGGTCTCCGCAGGGTTGTTGCTGGTGATCAGTCGTGCCTTGTTCCTTGGTGTTCTGGCAGATAAGGTTGTTTATCCGGCCAGCTTGGTGGTTGGCGGGTTGGCCTCCTGTCCGGCCACAGTTTGGTAGCAAGTGGTTAAGCTGGTGTTCTCCCTTGTCTATGCGGACTGGGCGGACTGTGTTATGCTCGCCGCAAGCTCGGGCGATGTCTCTATCTCTAGGCCGGTGACCACACTCCTCCTCGCGCCTATAAATAGGACCCCCCCCCCCCCCCGACACTTCATTTGTAGCTGAATGAACAGTAAGCTTACTCGCGTTTAAGTTGTTGCGGACTAGATTTTGGTATCCTCCCGGGTTGAAGAGGTTAACCGGTTCTTGTTGTGCAGGTTGTGCAGACAGCGCTAAAGGACCAGGGACTTGGTTCTGAGTTAGTGCAGACTCTGCAGCTACAACAGGCGGTTACTGCAGGTCGCGTGCGACTAGCAGCGGTTACTCTTCTGCAACTTTCTCTTCTGTTCAATAATCTATCCGCCTCTGAGCGGCTTGTTTAGTTGGTGGCAGCAGTCCGCGAGTTCTGGCGGCTAGGCGACCTCGCGGTCAGGCGGTCTGCAGTTTGGCGGACAGATTTCCTTTCAGCACTGGAATAACGAGTAGTCCGCGCAGTTTATTGCGTCTCGCGACCTGGCGACCTGAGCGGACTCCTTCAGCAGCTAGGAGCAAATCCGGCGGTTACTCATTGAGTCCGCGCAGTTTGATTGTGTTATACTTTTTTTGCTTTATTCAGATTCCATGACAAGTATGTCTCGTCATGTATGCCCAGCATTATAAAAAAGTTTTTTTTAATAATAAAAGATTCTTGTTCTTTGCTCTTTGTATCCGGTTTACTTATTCAAGAGTACTGTTGAGTGTTCCTGCGCCTAGTTCCCGCTTTCCACTATATAAAAATTTCAGCATGTTATCAGAGGGAACAGTGGCTTAAGCAGTGAATCCACCATCAATTTGCTTTGTTGCTTCTGTGAGTAAGTATCCAGAGTTATTGCAATGGAAGCTGGGTATGCAAGGAGTCTTGGAATCGAGCTGCTCACACCGACTAACTTCAAGAAGTGAAAGTCGTGTATGAGATGCTATCTTCTTGGTGATGATCTATGGGATGTTGTCGATGGTGATAACAAGCAGGGGGTTACTGCTGCTGCTGGTGTCAGCACTGATGAGGTGAAAGCTTGGAGAAAGACTAACGCAAAAGCGGAGTTCGCTCTCAGGCGAGCTATATCACCGGAACTCTTTGATCACATCCTTGGATGTCAATCTGCTGCGTAGATCTGGATTTCCCTTGATGGGTTGTTCAATAGGAAGAACGTAGCTAGACTATAGTTCTTGTAAAATGAGTTGGCCAGAGCAACTCAAGGAGATATGTCCATCTCCAAGTTCTTCCTCAAGATGAATAATCTCTGTGCTGAGATCTCAACACTTGACCCTGATGAGCTTATCTCTGAAGCCAAGTTAAAGAGGCACATAATCTGCGGCTTGTGGAAGGAGTATGTGGCCTTCATTACTTCTGTTCAAAGTTGGGCTACTCAGCAACCTTTGTTGGAATTGGAGAACCTGCTGGCTTCGCAGGATAGCCTGGCAAGGCAGATGGCTGATTTTACTATCTCTGAAGAAGATAGTGAAGCTCTCTTCACAGGGAAGAAGAAGAAATGGGAGAAGAAGACTGTTACTGGTGATGACCCTTCAACTTCTTATCAACAAGAGGGGAGCGCTGCTCCCAAAAAGGATTGGAAGAAGAAGAAGGAGTGGCTTAAGTGCTATAGGTGTAACCAGCTAGGACACTTCAAAAAGGACTGTAAGGTCAAGCTGCAGCTTGTGCATATTATAGGCAAGGAATAAGCTTGCTCCAGTTCTGAGGAAGCAGGATGGGGAGCAGTATTTATGACCAGCACTTGTGTCGGTGCCTTATCCTCCATCGACTACCAGGATGACTGCACTGTGGACTCTGGGTATGGTCATCACCTCACCGGAGACAATTCCAAACTCTCCTCTCTGTAGACATTCACAGGTAATGAAGCTTTTGTTACAGCTGAAAATACTGTTTATGCAGTAGAGAAGGAGGGTGTTGTGTCTGTGGGTAGTGATCAGGATCCACTCACGTTAAGGAGTGTCTATCACGTACCTGGCATAAAGAAGAACCTTTTCTCTGTGACCAATGCGGTTGATGTGGACTATCACGTTCTGTTTGGGCCAACAGAAGTAAAATTTCTCCGCAACGTATCAGCGGTAAAGGCTGATGTTGCTCATATGGGGAGAAGGGTTAGAGACTTGTTTGTTTTATCAACAAACTCTTATGTTGATCGGATAAGGTCTAACGATAGAGCTAATATTTGGCATGAAAGGCTAGAGCACGTAGGGATGGACAAGCTAAAAGCTATGGCGATGAGAAGCCTTGTGAAAGACTTGCCAAAGTTGTCATCCTACGGAGATGACCATGTTTGCACAGGGTGTCAGTTCGGAAAGGCTCATCATCTTCCATTTGATAAGTCACAAACAAGGAGAAAGACACCATTGGAGTGTATTCATGGTGATCTGATGGAGCCAACTGTCACCGCTAGTCTTGGAGGCAGCAGATATATGCTGGTGCTGATTGATGATTACTCAAGATACACTCGGGTGTATTTCATGAAGGAGAAGTCAGATGCCTTCCGATTTTTTGTGGAGTTCAAAGAGCTGGTGGAGGGCCAGCTTACCTGTGGATCAAGAAGTTTAGATCGGACAATGGTGGTGAGTTTGTATCATCCGAATTTTCTAACTTCTGCAGGAAGCACGGAATCCAGAGAGAGATTACTTGTGCTCATACTCCACAATAAAATGGAGTGGTGGAGAGGAAGATCCGTCATTTGATGGAAACCTGCAAGTGTTGGCTTCATGCAAAGGGCATTCCCAGGTCCTTTTGGGTGGAAGGAATGGTCTGCACAACTTATGTCATCAATCGGATGCCTCTGTGTCTGATCAACATGAAGTCTCCTCATGAGATGATGTTCAAGGAGAAGCCTTGTGTTGAACACCTTCGGGTGTTTGGATCAACCTGCTACGTTCACGTCCCGAATGCTCTGAGGACCAAGCTTGATGCAAAGGCAAGGAATCTTATCTTTGTGGGCTACGATGAGCGGAAGAAGGGATGGAAGTGTATGGATCCTGCGATAAGGAAGTTCTTTGTATCAAGAGACGTTGTCTTTGATGAGCTAACGTCATATGGAGGTAGCTCATCTGTGGAGTTACCAGAGAGCAAGTCTGATGAAGGTTAGAAGGAGGCTGTTGAAGATCTTCAGGTGGAGTTGCCTGTGTCACAAGGAGCTCTAGGTGTTTCAAACTCTGGGGCAGAGGATTTTGGTTCATGAAGTAGGGGAAGCGACGCTCCGGGTGTGTTCGGGAATGGAGCTGATTCTGAAGAATCAGCGGAGGTGGTGAGCAAGGAGCAGACTCTTCGGATATCGAAGAGGACCATCAAGCCATCAGCTCGTTATTGCGAAGGAAATACGGTGAGATTTGTCTCTTGTTTCTTCGCAGGCCTCCTGGATAAGCGGGAGCCTTTTATCTTTAATGAAGCCACTAGAGTTAAGGAGTGGGAAGATGCCATGAATGAGGAGATGGCTGCTCTCAAGAAGAATGAAACCTGGGACCTTGTGCCCAAGGTTGATGGCATTACTCCTGTGACTTGTAAGTGGGTTTACAAGCTAAAAAAGAAGGCAGATGGGAACATTGAGAGGTTCAAGGCTCGCCTTATTGCTTGAGGATTCTCTCAACAGTACAGAGAAGACTATGAAGAGACGTTCAACCCAGTTGCGAAGATGACTTTAGTTCGGATGGTGATGGCTTTGGAAACTTGCCAAGGTTGGAAGATGTGGTAGCTGGACGTAAAGAATGTTTTTCTTTATGGGGAAATAGACAAGGACATCTTCATGTATCAGCCACTCAGATATGTTTCTGAAGAACTTCCTGTCTACGTCTGCAAGCTCCGGAAGGCCCTTTATGATTTGAAGCAGGCACCTCGTACTTGGTATGGGAAGATAGTTGAATTCCTCAAGTTCTGCAGCTATCTTGCTTCAAATTCTGACTCAAGCTTGTTCATCAAGAAGAATGGGGAGCTCTTGGTCTTGGTGTTGTTATATGTGGACGATGTGATCGTTACGGGAAAATCCAAGTAGGAGGTAGCTAGGCTCAGAGCAGAGCTAGCTATAAGATTCGAGATAAAGAATTTGGGATGTAACGACCCCATCCGTTAAATGACGTATAGTAGAAGGTCCGGTCGGGGCCCCACACTATATGCCACAAACAGACGGTGAGGTCACAGGATAATACCAAACCATACGAATCCTAACTCAGAGCATTCTAGCGGAAGCTTTAAGTTACCAATTTGAACTCTACACAGGAATGTCCAATATATAAACCACCTTTATATATAACACGGAATGTACACAAATACAAGAGTTTGGCCTTAAGGCCTTACAGTTCCTCTTACATACAACATGTTTTACAAACCTCGGCGCGCAGGCCGGCCATACATGAGTAAAAGAGAAATAAGCAACATATTCTCTAGCCTTCAAGGGCTAGCCGCAGCAGCAGCAGCAACAGCAGTAGGGCTTCAGCCCATCACTTACCACTTGGCTCTCCAGCACCTGCACGGGAACAATCCACCCAACCGGTGGCAAACAATGCAACGGTCAGCTTTCAGCTGACCCAATTATAACAATCCTACCCCTTTCTCGGGGCATGAGCATTCTTTCCCTGCAAGCATGGCATCATCAAATAGCAACTATGTGCGCGCAGGCACATTCAAGCCATCACAACTATCGGCCACACGGCCCGACAGTCCGTGCACTCAGGGCACATTCTTGGTGTACCGGAATACCAGGGTCAACACCACCGTCTACACGGTATTTGAGCATTCTAGTCTTTCCGGCGCGCGGGCCTAAGACTCTCATTAGGCGCTCCAACAAAACCTATAACCAGGCTTCCAAGTCGGACGGACCTAACGCAGGTACGGATCAGCCACCCCCCGTTGCTCAAGTCGATGTGCCACCTCGAATACGGAAGTATCCATGGCTATTTATAGGCGCGGGTCGGTTTCACCTTTCCTGTTCGGCAATCTGCCTTTTCATCGAGTTGCAGCCCAACGGCTCAACTGCTCATACAGTGGCAACGCACGGCCACAAGAGTTGCATCCAACCCTCTTCATTTCCTGGACATCGTCCAGTACTTCCTGCCGCACCAAGCAACAGGTAGGAACAAGGCATCACCAGCCATAATCACGGAGCCTTCTCCGATATGCAAACAAGCATCACCAATCCAGATTACATCCAGATGGGCTTCACACAGCATGCCTAGAGCCGTACTCCAATTCCGGCCTCTAACAAGGGGGACTTCACATATCTACCCCAAGGAACACCACAACCCACCGCACACTTGCGGGGAAGGGTTTTCCCTATGCAATGCAGAAAAGAAGGACTTCACATGTCCAAGGAGGGAGATCGTTACCCTTGTCGATCTCTTCGGAGCCATCGAAAACTAGCCGGTGAGAAAGAACCGCAGCAGCCTTGCCTTCACAACGCCGGCTTCGGATCACGAATCGGACCACGGGAGCTCCGCCGGTGGCTTGCTCTCCTCCTCCTTCTTCTTCTTCCTCTCTCCTTCTCTCTTCCTTAAGGACAAATGAAGAATGAATCTTCATCCTTCCTTCACGGAGTTAATCCAGCCAGGAAACAACCTGAGCCCTTGGATCAAAAGAGAGAATCTGAACGGCCATGATCTGCCCAAAAAACTCTATTTTTGGCTGACACGGCCTGTGACACGCCCGTGTCACAGGCCGTGTACCCTTAAGCGGCACACGCGGTATTGAACCGACTGAACAACACGGGTATCGACACGCCCGTGTCGAACCTGACACGCCCGTGTCATTCTTGAGACATGCCCGTGTCTCCTGTTACACGGTACTCACTGATTTCCAAAACCAGTACACGGGTCGGAACACGGCAGCTGACACGCCCGTGTCCAGCCTGACACGCCCGTGCTCAAGGCCGTGTTCAAGGCCGTGTTCGGCTCTGACTTGAATAGGCCAATTTCGAAAAATAATTCGTACACGCCCTGGGACACGCCCGTGTCGAAGGCCGTGTCCCAGGCTCGACGCTCGTCGACTCTCAATCGTCGACTAACCTGAACACGCCCTGGGACACGCCCGTGTCCCAGGCCGTGTACACCCGACACGCCCTGGGACACGCCCGTGTCCCAGGCCGTGTCAAACAGCCTGCTACTCAAATTTTCTATTGAGTCTCTTTGGGGTCTTTTTGGGGTGTTACAACCCTCCCCCCCTTAACAAAATTTCGTCCCGAAATTTGTACGGTAAGGAAACAAGAACCAGTAATGCTATAATGCTGTTATAACAAAAAGTACACGGTCTACAGTTTAAACAAACAACTCGGGAAATTCAGCTCATGGTCTGCTCTCGCTCCCATGTTAGCTCTTCACGGCCACAATTGTCCCACCGGACCTTGACCATCCCGATCACTTTGTTCCGCAACTGTTTCTCGGCTCGATCCCTGATCCGAATGGGTCTAACCCTCGTCGTTAGCCCATACTCGACCGGTACCCGATCATTCTCCACTACTTGAGCTGGATCCTTCACCGCCTTACGAAGGACTGAGATGTGAAATACATCATGTAATCCACCCAAGTCTGCTGAAAGTGCTAGTCGATAAGCAGCTTCCCCAACTCGCTCCACCACCTCAAATGGACCAAGATACCTCGGACTTAGCTTTTTCAAACGCCGAATCCTGGACACACCTTTGAAGGGTTTGATCTTCAAATATACCCAATCACCCACCGCGAACTCCACGTTCCGGTGTTTGGCATTGTAGTACTTTGCTTGACGATCTTGGGCTATCAATAGCCTCTCCCGAATAGAGCGTATGAGCGAGGTAGCTTCTTCGACTTCCTTTTTCCCATTCAGCTTAGATTCGCCTGCTTCTGCCCAAGCTAACGGTGTACGGCATTTCCGACCATACAACGCCTCAAATGGTGTCATACCAATACTCGCTTGGTAGCTATTATTATAGGCAAATTCGACGAGAAATATATAATCTTCCCATCTCTTACCAAAGTCTAGGGCGCACATGCGGAGCATATCCTCCATCGTCCTGTTGGTTCGTTCAGTCTGGCCATCCGTTTGGGGATGAAAGGCCGTACTAAACGCTAACTTTGTACCCAACATTTGATGAACGAGCCGCCAATCATTCGATGTGAACCGCCCATCACGGTCACTAACGATGCTCCGAGGAACACCGTGCAGTCGAACAACCTGCTCCACATAAAGCTTGGCCAAGGTTTCCACTGACTCGTCTCTTCTATTTGGAAGGAAGTGCGCCACTTTTGTCAACCGGTCCACAATCACCCAGATTGAATCATGACCGCGTTGAGATCTCGGCAACCCGTGCACGAAATCCATCGAAATATTATCGAACTTCCACTCCGGAATAGGTAACGACTTCAGGAAACCGCCAGGCTTCTGGCATTCTGCTTTCACCAACGCACAGGTAGTGCATTCAGCCACATAACGTGCAACATCTTTCTTTAATCCGGGCCACCAGAACAGCTTTTTCAAATCTCTGTACATCTTTGTGCTCCCTGGGTGAACTGAGTACTTTGCAAAGTGAGCTTCGTACATCAACTCTTCCCTCAATTTACCCACACTTGGGACGCACACACGACCATTTCTTCGTAACAAACCGTTATCCCAAGAGAATTGGTCATCCGGCCCATCTTTAGCATAGCGCTGGAGACTTTCATCAAGCTCCGTTGCTCGCCGAACTCTGTCTGTAAGGTCATACTGCACCTCCGTCCAGTTCAAGCATGCATCGGTTGACGAACCCTTGTCAACGCAATATATCTCCAATGCTTCCAATTCCTGGATCAAACGCTGATCATGCCTCTGCAACCAGCTTGCCCGTACCGGAGTCTTTCGACTCAAAGCATCAGCGACCACATTTCCCTTCCCGGGAGTATAGTGAATCTCGAAGGTGTAGTCCCCAAGGAACTCCATCCATCTTCGTTGTCGCATATTCAGATCCTTCTGATCCAACAAATACTTTAGGCTCTTGTGATCCGTATAGCCATATAGATAGTGCCGCCACAACTTGAGCGCAAAGATTACCGCCGCCAACTCCAAATCATGGACGGGGTAATTCCGCTCATGCACTTTCAACTGACGCGAGCCATAAGCAATCACTTTACCAAACTGCAAAAGAACGCAGCCTAAGCCGCTCCCAGATGCATCACTATAGATCTCATACCCATCGGTACCACATGGCGATGTCAACACAGGCGCCGTGGTCAAACGACTCTTCAAGTCTTCAAAAGCTCGCCCGCACTCCGGCGTCCAAATGAACTTTTGATCTTTTCTCGTCAGCGTGGTCAGAGGTAAAGCAATCCGTGAGAAGTTTTCCACAAACCGTCTATAGTAGCCCGCAAGTCCAAGGAAGCTCCTGACCTCGGCCACTGAAGACATCACTGGCCAATTACGAATGGCACTTATCTTCAACGGATCCACCGCGATACCCTCTCCGCTTACCACATGGCCTAAAAAGGCTACTGAAGAGAGCCAGAACTCACACTTTGAGAACTTAGCAAAAAGCTTATTCCTCCGCAGGGTATGCAAGACCAACCGCAAATGGTTTGCGTGATCCTCTTCCGACTGAGAGTATACTAAGATGTCATCGATAAACACAATAACAAACAAATCCAAGTACTCTCGGAACGTTCGATGCATTAGGTCCATAAATACCGAAGGCGCATTACATAAGCCAAACGGCATTACCGTGAACTCATAATGACCGTAGCGTGTTCCAAACGCCGTCTTGGGAATGTCACCTTCCCGGATCCTTAGCTGATAATATCCCGATTTCAAATCCAACTTGGAATAGACCGTTGATCCTGCCAGCTGATCAAAGAGGTCATCAATCCGCGGGATCGGATATTTATTTTTCTCCGTCAGCTTATTCAACTCGCGGTAGTCAATACACAATCGTAAGCTACCGTCTTTCTTTTTCACAAATAGGATAGGCGCGCTCCAAGGTGACATACTTGGGCGTATATATCCCTGCTCCAACAACTCTTGCAATTGGACTTTCAACTCAGCCATCTCTTTTGGCGCGACGCGATATGGAGAGCGGGCCACAGGTTTCGCACCTGGCACCAACTCAATCGAGAAGTCAATCTCCCGCTGGGGTGGTAACCCAGGAAGATCTTTAGGAAACACGTCGGCAAACTCTGACACAACTGACACTTCACCGACACTGGCCTTTGGCTCAACAGCCTGAATTAGCGTGAAGAATAACTCCGCGCCCTTCCGAACAGCATTGACGACTTGGAGTGCAGACAACAGAGTCCCGTCAACTCCTCGCATACCAGCGAACTTCGTCACAAGCCCGGTATTCTGGCCAAGTGTAATCTCCTTGGAGTTGCAATCAATAAAGGCACGCTGCTCCGAGAGCCAGTCCATACCAAAGATCACATCAAACTCCGATAACGGTAGTACAGCTGCACTCAAACCAAAATCCCGACTTCCTATTTGCACATCCACATCGCAAGCCCTATCCGCAAGCATCACACAGCCATTCGGCAATAGCACCCTTGTACTATCCACCGTCACATGACTTGGTACCCCAATTCGAGATACGAAATCCTCAGCCAGAAAAGAATGCGAAGCACCCGTATCAAACAGGGCTCTCGCCAAATTATTCCGAATCAGGACAAAGCCTGCAGCACACACACATGCACAAGCTAAACATAACCAAAACCAATAGCACAGCAAGTAAACTAAATCAACTCGTACCTGTGACGACGTCACTTTGCTTAATCGCTTCCTGTTGGCCAAGTTGATAGATTCGGGGCTGCGCCTGAGATGCAGAGGAATCAACCACCGCTTTGCCTTCTCAGCATACGACGCAAGCCCGTCTTCTTGTCCCCTTTGGGCTGCACAACCCGACAGTCACGAGCAATATGCCCCACCCGCCACAGTTATAGCATGTACGAGCATCCGGCCTTGATGTCGCTCCCGACACAACGGTCGTAGTCACTTGCCCAGATGGCTTGGACCTCTTGCCCCCTTTCTTCTGGTAAAACGATTTGCTCGGGCGAGTGCTTGAAACTCTGGCTTTGACACAACCAAGCCCTTATTCCCTTGCACTCGCCTCATGTCCTTCTCCAATGCGCACGCAGTATCAACCAACGCCTGAAACCCTAGGCTCACAGAACTCGAAAGCAGGAATCGCAACTCATCCCGCAATCCTTCATAGAACCGATTCGTTTTCCTTTGGTCATCCGCGAAGATTGTTCCCGCATATCGTCCCAACCTGGTAAACTCATGCAAGTAGATATCCACACTATCTTCCCCTTGCTTTAACCGTTGGAACTCATTTTCCATAGCAATGCGTTGCGCCGCTGGGACATGTTTCGCCAGAAATATTCGAGGGAACTCCTCAATCGACACTTGCGTTAATTGCCTGCCTGCCAAGTGGTGTACCTCAACCTCGTCCCACCACAACCGCGCCTCCCCTTCAAGCATGAAGGTGGCTAAGGTGACCTTTACAGTTTCCTCCGCCCTGATCGCTGTCATTATCCTCTTGACACGCGATAACCAATCTTCCGCCTGCGTTGAGGATCCCATTCCCGCAAACGTAGGAGGACTGAAGCTCATGAATTGCTTCAACTGTCGGTCAGCTGCTCGTGGATCTACAGCCTCAACCGGCTCGGGTCTTACACCAACACGAACTGGCACTACTGCCGGCTGCGCTTGCCCGGTCGGCTGAATCATGGCAAATAGCGCCTCAGCAACTAAACGAACAGTTTCCGCAGATGGAGGAGGTGTTGGCACCTCAGCTGGTGCCGCACTCTCATCAGAGCGCTGGGGCTCAGACTGCCCAGCACCACTACGTGTCACCTATAGGTGGACAAGACACATATTAGCGAACGTATGCAAGCAAAACAACACAAAAAGGAACGCGCAGATTCCTCAAACAAGATTTTGTACATTCCTTAATGGACATTCCAGAGTTCATTAGCGTTACAGCAGGTCGCACAAACACGTGCTCGCCACCCCCACAAAAGAATTCGACCACAAATTCGAAAGAGGAAGACCGACAAAAGCTGATACCAAAATGTAACGACCCCCCACCGTTAAATGACGTATAGTAGAAGGTCCGGCCGGGGCCCCCCACACTATATGCCACAAACAGACGGTGAGGTCACATGATAATACCAAACCATACGAATCCTAACTCAGAGCATTATAGCGGAAGCTTTAAGTTACCAATTTGAACTCTACACAGGAATGTCCAATATATAAACCACCTTTATATATAACACGGAATGTACACAAATACAAGAGTTTGGCCTTAAGGCCTTACAGTTCCTCTCTACATACAACATGTTTTACAAACCTCGGCGCGCAGGCCGGCCATACAGAGTAAAAGAGAAATAAGCAACATATTCGCTAGCCTTCAAGGGCTGCCGCAAAGCAGCAGCAACAGCAGTAGGGCTTCAGCCCATCACTTTACCACTTGGCTCTCCAGCACCTGCACGGGAACAATCCACCCAACCGGTGGCAAACAATGCAACGGTCAGCTTTCAGCTGACCCAATTATTAACAATCCTACCCTTTCTCGGGGCATGAGCATTCTTCCCTGCAAGCCTGGCATCATCAAATAGCAACTATGTGCGCGCAGCACATTCAAGCCATCACAA